>VURO01000242.1:0-11649 GCA_015108175.1 Pelvicachromis taeniatus | reverse complement strand
CCCCCCCCCCCCCCCCCCCCCCCCCCCCCCCCCCCCCCCCCCCCCCCCCACACACACACACACACACACACACTGTAGTTTGCCTGCTTTACCTGTCCTTTAGTACGGCTTTCTCTGTCTCTGATGTGCTGAGTGACAATTCTCTCCATCTCCTCTCTCAGCATGGGGTACTGAGCCAGCTGTGAGCACAGAAAACAGTAGATAAGTAGCCCAAAAAACAAACACAGATCCCAACACATGCACACACTGTCACACATCAATGTACAAGATTCAGTAAACAAAAAAAAACAAAAAAAAAGATCTCACAGAGCCACAGCACAACAAAATATGTTACAGAAACACAATTAAAAACGGTATGATTGAGGGGGTCTGGGTTTATCGCAGACTCAGCTCTAGTCACGGCTCACCCTGACGAGTGGGTGTTGACTTGTGTTCAATTAAATAATACGTGCCAAATGTGTATACGTTCCCACCGTGTAACGAATGCAAGAGAATAGAGCAAAGTCTGTGATTTTTCTTCTTTTTCACCACAAACACAGAATAAACAATGTTCCTGGCAGAAAAAGCTTTCTTTTTCCCAGCACACTGTGGGTCTTTTTCCATGAGCTCATTGCAAAACCCACGAACGCAGACGCTGGTGGGTCTCCAATGTGACACAAACACATTTGGAGAAGTGTGAGGAAAGAGAGAAAAGCAAAAAAATAAAAATAAAAAATAATCGCAGCACGAGAAAGAAAGGGCTTTCGTGCAAGTTACAGTGCATCTTTGGAGGTTTAGTGAGCAGGTATCGTTGTTTGGGAGCTTATTTAGCGCCTTCAAGGTCTGGGCCACTGACAGATCAGATGACACCCATAAAGAATAAACACTTTTAATCATTTTTGCCAGTATTTGAATTAAATAAGGGACGTTTTCAGGTCTTACTGCTAATAATAATGTGGCTTTTCGACACCACACAGCATACAGTGCATATCTAAAGTTTTAGAGGACCAACGGTGTTCCAGTGCTGTAGAGAGTGAAGCACGTCTGTGAGATTTTGAGAATGTGGATTTATTTAAGAGGCCTACTAAGAACGTTATCACTGTGCCGTTACAAATGGAGACTGTTTGGACGAGAAACATTTCATGTTTTTTGTACCAAACAGTGAAAAGTGACGTGCGCCATATGGAAGCAGCTCAGTCAGATAATTTATGCAGGTAGAAAGATGCAACGCAACTTGACGACAGACACTAACTGTCAGACTCGGCTGCTGCGGTCAGTGACTTAAAAACTGACAATGAAAAACAAAGAGTGGAGAGAAAATACGTGTTGAGAAAAAGGCATCAGGCCGAGGCACTCACTTTGATTCAGGCTGACATGCAATGCAAAGAAGCAGGGAAAGGGTGGAGGGCGCGAGACAGGGAGGTGTGGGAAGACTTTCAGACTGACCCCCTTTGTGGATTTTCCCAAACACTGGGTAGTATACGTATCACAGTATCTTTTTGATACAGTGAAATCACCACAAAAGCGTGGCAGTGAAGAGAAATCCAAAGGATGTGGCACTGCTACTCTGTGCTGGTCAGTCGCTTAGCAAGAAAGCAGTCATTCAAAGTTTTGTGCAGGACGATGGGATGGAGAGGACGAAAGAGAAATGAAAGAAGGAATAAAGAGACGCTCGAATCACGTCAGTTAGTCAATGAGTGAGTGCACAACCAGTCACTCCGGTATATTAAACCACACTGACAGAGACAGAAAAAGTGTAATTTTAATCCAGTTAAATCAAATGGTTTTTAGACATCATGAAATATACTGTGAAAAAACAAAAAGTTGTCTAACATGCGGTGTGCTTGGTTGTCAATATAAGGCCGGTTATAACTGACAAAAAAACAAATGATAACGATAGTTTAGTTAAAATAAAGGTTACGTGGTTACATAAGAAGTAGGGATAGACTGATAATTGCTGATTAAAGTTTAGTGTGTTTCAAATTAAATGTGGACAAAACTTACATTAATTCATTCTTTATTTATTGTGGGTCAGTTTACATATACTGCTCAACATTTTATGTCACTTAAAAATGTCCTTGTTTTTTGTGGTTTTATGCCTTATTCTTAATTTTTTTTTAAAAGAATCTTTATCTTATCAAAGATGTTGTAATTGTTTATAATGTTATCACAGCTGATGTTGGTGATTAAAATGGAGTCTGTGGAGCATCAGGCTTTGCAGATTTTCAAATCTCAAACTTGAGCACTACTCCCGTCACAGAGCAGCACAGTGTGGCTTATGAGGTACCATTTCATTATGCGGCCATTTGATGTAATTAGTATTGTGCAAACTCTGCATTGCCACATATGTTTGTACATGTTTCAATAACTCACTGCTAAGACTTTAAGAACAGCAACGTAGCTTTTTATGCAAAGTCTTCAACAACTTTAACATATATAAAATTTAGCATTGCCACTATTTTTGAAGCATTGGCTAGTCATTGCATAAAAAAATATTTTCTTCCTTATAACCAATAAATATAATATACAAGATGTTTTGGGGATGTAAATACAATTTGTCTCCCATATAGCTCTTTATATAAAGTATGGGTTAAAAAAAATCGCCAGCTATCAGTCTACCCTTACCTGTAAGATTAACAGAGACAGAGAAAGTGGCTTGGTTCTCTTTAATATTTTACCTTTTGGCTACACTTCTGTATGGTGGAGGTGAGTTCACTCACTACCATATCTATACACTTCAGTGTGGGCTCCTTCAGCTTTTGGATCTGCTTTTTCACTATGGCTTCAAAAGCCAGGTCGGGGGTGAATAGCCCCGTCCTGTAGAGATAAGCAGGCAATACAAGAGAGAGAGAGAGAGAGAAAGGAGCAGGAAAGAGATAAAAATGGAAGAAACGGGTCGGGAAAATTAAAAGCATTGAATGAAGAGTTGTAAGTGGAGGTAGAGAGGAAGAGACAGGGAAAAGATGAAACCAATTTAAAAGAAAGCCGTGAGAACAGATGGTGAGGGATAGGGGCAGTAAACAGATGAGGCAGGTGAAAATTGGAGATGAAGCAGGAGGACAGATTGAAGGTGATAAAGACAAGAGGGGGGAGGGTGTGTTGATGGGGGGGGTAAACAGCACAGAAGGGAGAAAGTGCAAGTGAGACATTTGGTTTCCCCCTAAAGCCATTCTGAAACGGGACAGTGCTGGAGCCTCTCTCTATGAATAAAGAAGACGAGGAGGAGACTGAAAGAAATAGAAAGAGCTCCCAGCCTGCACGACTCTGCCAGCCAAAATCTCCAAGCAAGGCACCACGAGACTGCAGCTGTGCACCCCAACCTCCAGCCAAAACAGCCTGATCTCCCCTGGTGTCAAACCCCTCTCCACCCAGCTCTCCAGACTTCCAGAGGGAGTCTGATCATGATATTTGTCATCCCAGCGCTGTCATGCTCTTGAACTTGTTTGGTTACAGCCGATCCCTGTGGATAAAGATTGCTGCTCTTTTCTTTGGCCCCGCTTTCTCTCATCTTACGCTCAGAGTGCAGCCCCTGAGGCGTGAAGTTAAGCAGTAATTGTCATGGCTCCCGTCAGCTGCAGGTGCACGGCTGCAATCTCACACACGAGAAAGTTCGGATACTGAGGTCATCCAATACGCTTGCCAGGTATTCGAAATGAGAGACAGGATTTTATGCGTATATGTCTTTGGGGACTAGAAAAGGTGAAAAGAGTGTTGCCCTTGTGATGTTACCCATCAGTTTGCTCCGAGCAGCACTGAATGCTCTGATAGCTTTCTAAGGCAGACGTATTCTGATGATCACTCAGCGTCCCCACTGTTTCTTCAGCACAACCATCTACCACAGCCAGCCTGTCCAGCCAAACCCTCCACGGTATTACAGTAAGGTAGGGCAGGCAGGCGTACAGCAGCCCACCCTGCCACTCCAGGCGTCCCCTCGCTGTCCAACAGCAGCGAGGGCTGGAGGGAGTCAGGTGGTTAGACTGAAAGGGAGCGAACAGCAGAGGGACTGAAGAGGTGGAAAGCAAGAAAAAAAAGTGCTAGCTTTCATTTTTTTTACCTTCTTGGTACACTGCCTAACTGTATTGACTAGCTCTGAAATGACCATGTCCACACATTTGGTGCAAGGCTCTTTAATCTTCCCAATCTGCCTTTTCACAATGGTCTCAAAGGCCATGTCCGGGGTGAAGAGGCCAGTTCTGCCCGACACAGAGAGAAGCAGCCACAGGGCAGAAAGACGAGAGGAGGAGGAGGAGTTGGTGGAAAGAAACAAAAGAGAAGGAATAAAGAGGGTTGGGTAGAGAGGAGAGTGTTAATTATAAAGATTTACCCTCCATTTCTGAGTTTTACACCCCCCAACATAAACAAACAAAATTCAGCAAAAGAAAGGAAAGGGCAAAGAACTGGGAATAATTTCAATTAAAGAGCTTGCGTATTTTGGTGGATTAACCATTGAAGAAACAAAAAAATCATTTTAGTAAAAACCAGGACTGTTTAGGAGTGCTGTAGCATTGACCTTAAAGTTAGTGGTGGTTTAATAAAAAAATGTAGCATTGTATGTACATTAATCTGCATTTAAACAAATCTAACCATGGCTCAAAGCAGTCATTCACACCTTTGTTTCTTAAATAACTAAATAGAGATTCAGAGCAACTTTGGGGGTCAGATATTTCTTTGAACTAAAACCCAATTCACATTTTGGTTTTAAAATTTCTCTTTTTAATATTTCTTCTGTTTCTTATTCTGTTCTATCTTAACTTTTTGTATTATCCCATTAAGACTACATATTATCCTACCTTTTTTCGTAAGTCTGCTTTGTTGCACATAATTTTGATCTTTTGTCCTAAAATGTGTTTTGCTCAGCTCTCATTATTTTAAAACATGCTAAAACCAGAAGCTTGACATGATTTTACTACACCTAAATGTGAAGAGCATCTCTTTTTTTTTAATCTCGCTTTTACATCCTGGTAAACATCTATATGGTATTTTAAAGACACATACGTGAACCAACTATCGGTCTGACGACATGAAGTCGAAACCAGAAGGGATAGAAATACCAAATATTTTGGAACTAATGGAAATACATGAAATATGATTTATTTGCACAGCTCATTTATATTTTATAAATATAAATATATATTCAAACCTATGAGTTTTGCCGTATTCTGTTGTTTGATTTTGACAAACAGAACTCTAAATCAAAGTTTAGTAGGTTTTGGGGGGTGATACAATAGACAGTAAACATGCACATCATCAGGAAGAGGGGACAAGAACATCCCAGAAATAAGGTACAGAGAGGAAAAGCCCTTATATCAGCATGAATGTGCAACCACATAAAATATGAGGGTACCCAGCAGCCACCAGCTGTGTCTGTTCCCAAACGACCCTGTGCTGAAGTATATTGTATAACCTTAGTGTGCAACAGAGTCCTCAGTTTGTGTTACTGCTGTCTTGGATTAGCAAGAAGGGTAGTTGCAGGTTAGATGTGACTGAGACAAAGAGACGGAGGGAGGTGAAGCAGAGAAAGAAGAGAGGGAAGGGTGGAGGGTGAGCTCGAAGGCGGACGTGCCTGATGCCATGAATGTTCTTGATAGCGTAGCTGATTTCCTTGCGCAGTTCTTTCTCGTCAAACTCCATCTGAAAGGCAGAGAAAGGAAGGTTTAGTTAAACATGCACACACAGACTTTGTATTCTCCCTAACTCAGCGCTCGCTTTCACGTGACATCGTTGACTATTCCTGCAACATCTGTTTTTAATATATTTGTCCAAGTATCTCCATTATATTTACTGCGATGCCACATTCTCCCCTGCTTTTACTCAAAATTTTATATTTTCTCTGAAGCGTGCACCATAAGCAAATAAAACATAATGATGAATTGACTTCTAGCTACCCGCTGCGGCTTCTAATGTATCTGGCAGGCTTTGAGTAAGTTTTCTGGTTAGGAAGCAACCTGCTCTTTTTTTTTTCCTCAGTGGGAAACCAACATGGCATTTTTTGGGGGGTTTTTTTGCAACTTGGTCACAGACAGTAAGTTTTATATCCTCAAAGGGAGGGCGAGAGAGGACAGGGAAGAGGACTGGATGAAAAGCGAGGAAGAGGAAGGACGGGCAAATTGTGAGAGAAAGCGAACCAGACGAGAAGGAGCAAGACAGCTTAGAGAGAAGGCGGTCAAAAAAGGTGGAAGAGAGGAGGACAGGCTTTGGATTAATACAAGGTGAAAGGTGGACAGAGAAGGTGAGGGGGAGGCTTTAAAAGTGGATGGAAATGGTGATGGAGTGAGAGAAACGGTGTGGGAGGTAAGGTGGGAGACGTCGAAGCGAAGAAGCTCAGGCACTTCCTTCTGGCGAGGAAAGCGGGACAACGGAGGGGAGAAATGTCATGATTTAAAGAGACTGGGAGAAACTTGACTTTAGGACCCTTTTTTCTGTCTACAGTGTCTGAAATACCGGCACTGAGTTATTACAGCAACAGTTCATCCAAAAATTAACGAGAATGTTTTGGAGTGAGTTGTCCATGTTTGGAGATCCAACAAAGAGCCACTTGCCTTTTGGTACATAGATTATTTTTTAGCAATGTATCTTTTGATAAATCATGACCCAGCTCCTCAAAAACAAATGCACAAACCTTGTAGTGAGGAGACCTACATTTCTTTCCTCCTAACAAACTTAATTTCCCAAACAAATTAAACATGAAGCAGACTAACATTACTGCTAATCCAAAGTTATTTATTTGATTTACAGAATTGCGCCACCCTTCATTTGTTTACATTTAGCTTACATGGGGATAGACTTTCTTGTATTTTTTTTAAAGTGGTCTTGAGTTTTCCAGGCTTTCTGAAGGTCATTCACAGTTTTTCTTTGGCTGCTTTTTCAGTCCAGTCCCTGACCTAGTCCCAGGGCCAATTTCAGAAGAACGTCTTTTGTTTGTTAAGCTCCTTAACACTGGCCTAAAAAATCATTCAAGAACATATAATTAGTTCCCATGCCTTTTGTTGAATTCACGGAAAAGCCAAATATAAAAGGAATACTATACAACAGGTGATTCCTTAAGAGCTATTGGCTGAAAACTTGTATTATCTTAGCATTGTATGACGTGTGGCTTAAAGAATTTGAGTGAACTGGACGAGGGGAGCCTATCAGCCAATGAATAGGGTCTAGGAGTCAAGTCCTTAAGAAATTGGATCCTGTGTCAGTAAAGACGTGACACAGGATGGTGAGGACCTACAGCCATCTCTAAAACATAGAAGGTTTGTAGATGCAATTAATCCATCAATTTTGATCTGGTCAAAACTGATTGAATTATAAATGCAGGAAAGTAAAGACAGATTTTGATTCACCATCTGCAAAGCTTCTGAGTTGCTAAACTTTCAGCATGCCACAGATCCAAAACACACTACCAATGCAGTAAAAGCATACCTGGATAGAAAAACACACACTGAAACACTGTCAGTCATGGATTGAAATCCCCAGAGCCTGGACCTCAACATTATTGAAGCAGTGTGTGGATTTGCACTGCCTGACAGCTTCCTTTTCTTTTTCACATAAACATCTTTTGATCAGAGAAGGACAAGTACAATATAATCTAAAGGTTTCTAAGACACTAAACTGCCATATAAACCCTGCACATAACTTAGTGGCATCTGAAAATGTAGCAGACTCACACCTTGACCAGTTCAAAAGGGAAGCGTTCATGGAAGATGCGATTGATCCTGGCACCGCCCGACAGCTCAGCGGTGTCGATCTGGTCCCCAGAGCCCTCGATGCATTTTTCAAAATCCACCGAAAACTGCTGCACCATCCTACAGGAAAAGATGCAGATATTAACATTTCCGTTTGTGTGTGTTTGTGTGCGTTTGTGTGTGCGTATCTGCTCACTGCAGGAGAGCCTTGGTTTTGCGAGACGGATCATCAGGTCTGAAGTTCTTGTACTCGTCCACCTCCTTTTCAATGGACAGAAGCTGACTCTGCAGCTTGGCCCGCAGATTCGGCAGCGTGTCCCGGATGTGATTGGTCAGTTGCTGTGCAGGTCAAAGGTCAGAATGTCAGAATAAGGTCAGTAGAAAATTTAAGTAGTGTTTCTGGAAACCATAGGAAAGGGCTCACTACATTCACGTGTTTACACACCTGATTGAGGACTTTCTGGAGGTAGGGAGTTCCCATGCGGTCAGCCAGGTGTCTGTATGCCGGGTGGGAGAGAAAGAACTTCCTCTCGGCAGCCATTGCAGCATTAATGTCCTTCTTTCCATCTATGTCCTTCTGGCTTCTATTCACCACACCAATGTAACCTGGACAAGCAGCCAGAGAGCTCCACACTCACAGTAAACCCTAAAACACTGACAGATTTAAAGAAAACCATCCATCTCCTTTGATCGCTTCCTGACAGACTTGAAACGGGTATTGTAATTTGTCTGGAAGATAATACCGACTAGTGTTAGGGCAAGACTGAATTTTTCTCGGTTCTTATTTTCTACCCATGACCTCAGGTTTGAAAAGCCCCTCCAAGGACCCAACTGTTTCACATGTGTTTAATAATGTTAAACCACATTTTAAGAGACCTCAGACCAAGAACTTAGAATATAGACAGGAGAAGAGAAAAGGAGAAAGGGGGATTTGCATAAAACCAGAACGAGAGAAAGAATTCCTGGATGTGTTTCTTCTTTTAAGGCGGAGAGAGAGAAAAATAAAAAAGAAATGCGGCAAAATAACCAAGAGAGGTTAGGTCACAAGGATCCCGTTTCACCTCCAGTTAAGCTTCCTCATGCATCACTCAGTTAAAAGCTGTTTCATGCTCTATAACTAAGGCAACTGTGAGCCAGCAGCCTTGTAAATGTGCATATCCACAGCGTTAGAGAGACGGGGAGAAAAAGAAGAGAACGGGGAAAAAAAGTATAGAAAAAACAAAGGAAATGGAAAATATTCAAAAGCACATGCCTGGGTTTTAACCAAGTGCAAATGGAAAAGAAAAGCACCACATCAGCACATTGCAATAAAGGGCAGCTCACAAATTACATGTGAGTTATTTTCCAAGACAGTGTTTTATTTTTTTTCTGTTTGCCCCTTCCCCTGCTTTTCTTTCCAGCTCTTCCTCTCTTTCAACCATTTGCCTGCCTTTTGATTTCTTACATACCCTCCCACATCCCTTGGCCCTGTTTCTGTTCTTCGTTTCAGATGTTGGAAGAACTGAGCAGCTCTGAGTGAGGTCTGCCTTGTTGTTACCACAAGGGGGAAACAGTGCGTCGTTGTGACCGGCCCAAAGGAGATGGAAAAGGTGTTACTTTTTGTGTGAGCGTGCTGTCGAGGTGTTACTCACCTCTCCTGAGTGGAAGCAGCTTATTCTCCAGGATGTCTTTAGCATCAGTCCCCTCATCCATCAGGTCCAGCTTGGTGATCACACCAATGGTCCTTAAACCTACATGTGCACCCAGTCACGCAAATTTAATAACAGTATGCTCATTCATCTGAATAAAACTAACTAGGATGATACAAAGAGTTAAAAAGCTCCTATTAGCTTCTTTACATTTGTGTAAACTCACCCTGAGGGTCGACCTCTTTGGCAATCTTTAAAGCGTCGGAGTTGGCCAGGTCAGAGTTGGCCGGGGAGACGGCCAGCATCAGGCAGTTCTCCTTGGTGACAAACTGCATTAACATGTCTCTTATCTGAGACTCAATGTCAGCAGGCTGGTCACCCACTGGCACCTTGGTCATCCCCGGCAGGTCCACCAACGTCAGGTTCAGCACTGTGAGGGTAAAAAAATAAAAGAAAGAAGAGAAAACACAAAGCCAACTCAAAACTAAACTTATTGATGCTCTACACACACTCTTCACCAAAGTGCACGGAATAAAGCTGCGTCAGCCTCACCATGCGGAGAGTAAACACGCAGGTTGATGGGCACAGGGGAGATTCCCTTGTTGGCTCCAGTCGCGCGATCCGTCTCCGTCTCGATCTCCTGCCGGACCTCATCGAAATCTGTGAACTTTTTACCCTTACAGTGGAGAAACTCGGCGTATTCTGGAAGAAACGGCAAAAAAGGCGAGACATAAATGAAAGTATTGTGACAGAATATCAGAAGATTCGGTGAGGTGGACAGCAAAGGTTTTGAATGTCGGTTACAGTGAACAACGCTCAGCTGCAATACGATGTGACTCTTTATGAGACTTAAGACAAATAAAAACTGTTAGATAACTCAGCGCTTGGTTCATGAAGTAACACAGCTGCTGTGACAGCGTACTGATTTTAGATTAACGTGAAGTAATTTAAGCTGTGAGAAAACGCTCTTTGCTAGATCCTGAATCAATGTAGCAATGTGTTACTATGGTAACTTGAGGATGTTGTCATCACAAGTCTATAGAGATGAATGGCAAATGTCCACGGATGGTTTTCCCCTGAGGATAGGGGAGGATAGACTTATTAGACTCCTGGAGGAGCCGGGGTTAGGTTGGTGATGGGAGAGTGGGTTAAAAGCTGTGCTACTTTCCCAACTGCTGTGTCTTTCCAGGAAGGCAGGGGGTGTTATAACATCTACATTTCAATAAAATAAAATAAATAAATAAAGGACAAGAATGTGATGAGAGGAGACTGAAGGTTTGGCCAAAAATTATGCTCCTGTGTCTGAAGAGAAAGAAGAGGGTTGTGGATGTGGCAGCTTTAGGGATAGAAGTAAAATATTAAAGGCAGCTGGACTCTCTGTTGACACAAAGATGTTAAATGTAAATCTGTGAAGTGAACTAAGATTCAGCTGACTTTAGGAAATCGAGAAGCACTTTAAAGGACAGAAGTAAGTGAAAACCTTCCTTTTAGTCTTAAATGAAAAATACCGTGCCAGACAACAGGCTGTGACAGATTTTTTAAATATTTGTCTTTTCTTGTTTTTATGACAGGTAGTGTAATAGATTCATTAAGCACTGTATTATGTTTACACTTTAAAGCCTTTTACTTATTTGAGAACGTTAGACACAAGCAAACTATTGCCATCACTGTTACAGTAGCGCTCCGGTTTTTTCACAATCACTGGTTAATGAAAATAAATAGGCTCACATCAGCCATCTTTACCAGATTTATTCAGAGTTCCAAATAAAATGGGCAAGAAAGTGATTAATATTTCTCTACAAATAGCACGAACAGCTGTCTGATCAGCTGTCTGATCAGCTGTAGATTGAAGAGATTTGTAGTTCACTTTATAAGTAGGTAAATAGGTTAAATAGATGTTAGAAGTAATTTTGGGTATATTGACACTGCCCACAATGAATAAAGGCTGAAGGTGTCATAAAGTGAGCTGCAAATCCTTCTGCAACCCCCTCTCTTCTCTGTGTAGGACAAAGGGAGATACAGTAAGTGGAAGATCCCCAAAAGTTGTAAATTCCAGGGAAGGCAACTTACATGACCATATTTGGGGGATTTGGGCTAGTGGTAACCTAGGTGATGGGCTTTATCACCTCAGAGTCACGAACCACACGGACATGTGCACGCGCCTGGCCATGCGCGCACGCACATGTACTCACACATACGTAGTAGTTGAGGTACACAAACTTTGGGGGGTTTTATGATTGTGACTGTATAAAACTATGGGGAGAACAAAGCACCACGAGGATCTTGCTGCAGATACCGGACTGAGCAGATCTCCCTTCGCGAAGTGCATGCAGGATGTAATAAGGAATAAAATGGTTGTGAATCTGCTG
>VURO01000241.1:0-14313 GCA_015108175.1 Pelvicachromis taeniatus | reverse complement strand
AAATTTAAAAAAAATGGTTTTTTTTTTTTTTAAAAAAAAAAAAAAAAAAACACCACTGTGGCTAAGCAGACCTCCATCAACCTTGAAAGATGGGCACCTGAAAAGATCTTTGCTTACGCAAAACTACAAGCAATATCCTTCAAAGAGGGTTAAACCAAGAGTCCTGCCAGAATAAAATCTGCTTTATATGTTTTCTTAAATATCATATCAGCTATAATATCTCATACTGAGGAAATCCCTTATATCTACAGTACTCCAAGCAAGGTAAATAGCACTTATTTCTCACAAATGCAATTGAGGCGAGTGTGAGTCAGCCTATGAAAAACTAGCTCAATAATCACATTGAGCAATCACTTCATTCCACTTCAGTCATTCATATATGCATTACTAAACACATCAAGAGCTGTGGGCTGTGATTTAGAGCGAGCTCTCTCAGAAGAAACAAGCTAAACTAACCTGTAGCATGAGTGCGTGCGGTGAGTGGACGAAGATGGAAGGGTTTTCCCTCGGCGACGACTCCAGGCAGAGCTGGGCATCCGTTGCCTTGGCGTTGTAGGTGAAAGAGATGGAGCTGGCCAGCTTTCCGTCATACAACACCTGCTTGTGGTGCTCAGCCAAGTGGATGTCGCTCTCGGACTTGAACTTGAACGTGCTCTGCAGTGGCGGTGGAGGAGGAAGAAGATGTCAAGGGTCGTGTGAGGAAACCGTTGAATCAGACAGACAAATGACTTACACCGAGACGACAGAAGCGCGTCTGTGTGTGCACAAGTTCAACACCCAAAATGGAGTCTGCTTAATTGCAGCATGAGCCGTGTGTAAACAACACAGCATTAGCTTAATGAACACAGCGCTAACCCGGGCACTAATTCAATTAGCCCAGAATAAGAGATGGATAGGGGAGCGGATGTGTGGGAGAGGAGCACTCGGAGATCCAAATTTATCTCTCTCTTTGTAGTCCACCAACACCGAACACACAAGAGAGAAGGGAAACATTATTTACATTTATCCCACAAAAAAAAACAACAACAAAAAAAACCCCACACAGCCTGAAATCTAAAATAGCTTTGCTTTGGATCATTTTCTCACTTTTCTGTTCCTCCACTGACATTATGGACAAATGTAACACAGCAGTATGTTGAAACCAGGACACGCTGTCTAAAGATAGACACATTTCTTTAGTCCACGCACAAATTGTAGGAACTGTAGGTTGCACTTCGTCTATATCTATATCCGTCTATCTGCACAGGTCTCTGGGTTCAGCAGTGCTGCTACACACAAAGTATAAACCCAGCAGATGAAAGGCCAGCGGACTGCTCTGCCACCCTTTGCAGTAGCTGTAGGCGGGGGCCGCTCTCCCCCTTCAAGCGTCTGGGTCCCCAGGTACCTCACTCAGCCTGACTCCACAGGAAAGCCGCGGGCCGCTGACAGACCTGCAGGCCCGTCTTGTTCTAAACCTTTCATCTGAGGTCTAGTGTAAAAAAAAAGAAGAAAAAAATGCCCTGAGCAGTTTTAACCATGCACCACTAAATGGAACATCCTTATTTCCGTCCAAGGGCTGAATACAAATTTACACTAAACCTTCTCTGATTCCAGCAACAAGAAACACAAAACGCTTCCTTGCATGGACACGCAAAGAGGAGCTGGGAGAGGCCACTAATCTGCATCTAAAGTCTTCACAGCACAGCATTGTTTGCAAGAGTAATTAATGGTAATTACAGCATGCTTCTATTTTCTGAATTAAGAAGATATTACTTTAGTCAGATACAGGAGCCGATGACCCCGTGTTAAACAGCTCCTCTGTGAAGCAGCGTGTGTTAACAAGCTTATCTGTTAAAAATTGCCTGAAATTCTGCAATAATCCTTCACAATCACTAATAAAAAGCCTCTTCAGTTTATTTTGGAGTGGGCCCTACAAAAGTACTGTATAGCCTGAATGTGAAATTAATGCACTTATTAGGATGCAGATTTTTTGCAGAGTAAGCCTGTTTACTGTGCTGTACTTACAAGTTGTGTGTGTATAGATGCAGCTCCTTTAAATGTGAGCTTGCATTCAGGTTGCCATAGTAAAAAGGGGGAAGGCAGGATGCTGAAAGCGTGAAAGATCTTTGCTGACTCTTCAAAGTACGAAGACATAAGGGGATTTCCGTCAGGTGGAAGGAGGAACATGCATTAAAGCGCCGGTTTTTACATATGTAAAGCCTTACACGGCTGCGCTTAAAAACATGTGTCCCCTCACGCCGAGAGGAATGAAAGCGACAACTCTTGCCTTTTCCGCACCTGACAGATGCAGATACGACATGGCCTGCAGTGATAACGGCGCACGAGTCCGTGCACGCGCGCTTAAACCATTCAGCTCATCCTTCGTCTGCCTGCAACTCCACACAGTTTACTGAATGACGGCCAACTCTTCAGGATGACAATTCCAGCATCTGACAGAAATGCTGCCTGCCTTATTATGGAAGCTATTTATAAAGAAAAATCTAAATCTACGACTAGCTATCTGAAAATGTTCAAAACTAAATGTCAATTCTAAACACTTTAACACTTTCTAAAACGGAATCAGAGCAAAAATATCAGAAATCTACCAACACATTTGTAGCCAGAGATAGTCACACATGTTAATCTGCACAGAAATCCATTATTAGAATTATTTATAGAATACTTATAGAATTATCTAAAGGTTCAACATTAACAACTCACACCACAAAAAAAAGACTGTGAATGTCACTATAATGAAACATATGAGACACGTGTACACACAACAACACACACAGGAACACAATGCAGGTGTGCAGATACATACTCGCATGGCTCATTAATTAAGTTGTGGCCAGATTTCTGGCAGAGCTCTGCAATGAGGACATCTGGACCTCTGATAAACAGTGTAACTAGTGACACTTTCAACACATGAGTGGCAGGACATATACGGAACACACACAGAGGAAGATACAATAACACCAGAGCTTCCTTTCAACCATAGCGCGCACAGAAAAACAAGACGTTATGTCCCGTCTTCTTCCGTCATTAGGAGAGCATGGAAGTGCTGAACTGCGCGCGCAGACATTTAGCACAAACAGCGTGTCAGCCATCATAAGCCTCGTCGAACCACAACACCACTGTGCTAAAGCAGAGTGTCTGTCTGCTTCCTGCTCCTCATTACTGAACAGTAACACTGACAGTGGCTGGGACTAAGAAGCCACACACGGCTGCGCACACACATGCTGTGTGTATATATGTGGATACAGTTCGACTGAACACCGATTAGGCAAAACCCAAGAAGCAACTTATAACACACACATCCACATCTGCGTGAAGCCACGGGAACAAGGACCGACCTACATTCAAGTTAAGACAGGAAGCTGTGTGACACAAACTGAGTCCCACTGGCACCCCCTCCTTTGGCCGAGCGAAAAGCCCACGCACTTGTCATTACAATGCAAGCGCCGAGGCCTGTAGCTTTAAAACAACTGAGCCATTTAATGGTCTCTTCTGGGCATCTGAGAAGCCCATTCTAAGCCATGCAGAGAGGCAATCATCTGACTGATCAGCCTCAGGAAACTGTGGGCTGTGACAGAGAGAGGAATCAGTATTCATGGCAGAGAAACAGCAAACCCCATGCATGCGATCATTAGGAGGAGCTCAAGAGAAGTCTAGTCCATCAAATGCCTCGATGATTAAAAGAAAAAAAGGAAAGGTGTGAAGGCCACATGTATGATTCAGCGCTCATATATAAAAGACAGCTCTAACTCATGCATTCCATATACTGCATCTATCCCCGTCAGTGTCACACTGATAAGTTCAAAAGCCTTCACCAGTGCCCCTGTGGTTTCAGTTTCAGGCCGGCCATATCTTCACTGCATCCTGTTCACCTGTTCTCCTTCCCCAGATGGCTCATGTATCCACACAGCTGTCATCTAATACATGCAAAAAAAATGCCAAAGAAAAAAGTAATATAAAGAACAAAATCAGATTAAGGATATGCTCTTTCTAATAAGCAGCTGAAATCACAGCAGCAGTTGTTTTTCACATCAGCTGCCTTATCCCCATGACAACCTGTGGTTTTTAAAATTCTGACATCTTTGGACACCTTCATAAACAAGCCGTAAGTGGCCTGAGGTGTGCAAGTGTGCCAAAACAAGAAGCAGACAGCTGGCAAGGCATCTCTGCTGCGACCGATAGCCCGGCCAAAAGGCAGAAACGGTTATTTCTAAAGCAATCAGAGCTCAACACCCAACATTGTGAAGCCTCATTTGAATAACTTTAATAACCGCAGGAACACAAAGTACTAAAAAAAGGAAAGTTAAAATCTGGCATGTATGGATGATTCTGTAATTGTTTTTTGTGCCGTTTTAACCTCAAAGAAATGAGTGCAAAAAAAAATAAAAAATAGGTGTATGAATAAATTAGTGCTGTCAACGTTAACGCGGCGGTCATCACGATTAATGCAATTAAAATTGTTAACGCACTTAACCCGTCTGGAGCGCAGAATGGATAAACTTCGGACAAACTGCCCGAAATGCGTTGACAGAGACATTTCAGGGAATTTGAGTGAGTCTGCGCTTTAGATGGGTTAATTGTTAATCACCTTAATTGTGATGACGGCGTTAACGTGTTAGCGCTGACAGCACAAGAATAAATCTAGGCAGCCAAAAAGCTCACTGAGATGGGTGGCAGATGAACTCAAGCTGAAAACATTATCTGCTGCTGAGAAGTTCACAAACTGATGTTGATGACACTAAAACTGACAAAAGCATGATTAATCAAATGGAAAAACTCCTGCATCTTTTAGATTACATTACTGATGACCTCTATCAAAAAGCTTGGTTTTGAACAATAATGTGTGATGCATATTTTTACATTTAGTTTTTTTAAGATGTGCCTTTTCTACACTGGATTAAACTTGGTATTAATTCTAAAAATGCATATTTAAAAAAAACAACAAACAAACAAAAATGTGTTTTACCTGCTTTGAAGTTACGGCTTCACACATTAGAGTCAAAAAGCAAAAAGTAGCTTAAACTTGAACCAAGACAATGGCTACGTCAACAGTAGCAGAAGTGAAAAGTATTATAAAATAGCCAAAATGAAACATACATTTTTGAAGTGCCTAAAAAAATGTTCTTATTTAAAATACTACTTCTAATCGGCCCGTTAAACACACTTTATATTGTGGAACTGGGATGTCTTTAACAAGGTCCATATTGATAGCACTACATAGTTTCCATGATGTGAATCTCTCTTTCCACCACATCCCAAAGGTGCCCGGCTCGGTTGAGATCTGGTGACTGTGGAGGCCATTTGAGTGCACTGTCATGTTCAAGAAACCAGTTTGAAATGATTTGGTACTTTATCCTGCTGAAAGCAGCCATCAGTAGGCGGGTACGTTGTGGTCATAAAGGGATGGACGTGGTCAGCCACAGTACTCTGGGGCTGTGTTGTTTAAACCATGCTCGCTTGGTACGAAGTGTGCCAAGAAAATCCCCTCCACCAGCCTGAACTCTTGGCACAAGGCAGGATGGACCCATGCTTTCTGACCTTACCATACAATCCATATTAGACAAGGAGCCTCATAAAAACCAGATGTTTCTTCTATCCACTGTTGTTATTTAAACTTCAACCCTGCCTTTAACTTGAAACTAGTGGAATTATTAAGATTTCTGGTCTGTGGTAAGGCCCCAATATTTCAAGATCACCTAGATTTATGATATTACATATGATCACAGTTATTGTTGGTACTTTTAAACAGGTACCAGTACACAGTGCAGACTTCGATGATACAGGTAAAATCCTCAGGTTATAACCAACAATATGAATGGAAGCTGAAAGCATAGAGAAACATTAAATAACAGGCCAGGATGTTCTAACTGTGACACTGAAGCACTGCAAAGCATTTGGAGAACATGTGCTATAGTGTTGATAAGCGTGGATGCAGGCGCTATCTCACCTTGTATCCTGGGCCGAGCTGGTGAATAGCAAAAATCTGAGCTGGGTTGAGAGCTTCACTGAAAACGTAAATGGCCCCCAGCTGACCGCAGAAGACCCTGTTAGCATCTGCTGTCTCTGATGAACCCAGGAAACACTTGTCATAACTCTGAAGAAAAGACAGAGCACAAGATAATGTTAACTTTCGGACTTTAATCAAACATGTAAAAAATGTAATCAGAGTAATCAACAATTTGGAGTAAAAATCATGTTTTGAAGTTTCCTGATATTTTCAGTGATCTGAAAGACAGATATGGTTCATTTTGAGTCATAAGATCTCAGCTTCCTGAAGCAATAAACAGTGGATGGTGGAAAACAGATAAACCTTTGATAGCTGCTGGTTTCTAATCGCTCGGTCCCAACTCTACGCTCACCTGCTATTACATCTGTACCGTTCGCTCTCATAGCCCTTATCACAATGAAATCTTTACTCCTCTGCCTTTTTTCAAAATGAAGACAAACGTTTTATCTTCGGCCCTCGGGACCAAACAAACCCTGATAGCGTCGACACGTTCCGAGACCCGTGCTCGTTCAAGTCTTTGAACGAGCCGCGTGAACAGCAAAACCCTCTCCCTCAGTTTCTTACAACAACGCCAACCTTCACTATCGGCGGCAATGTCAAAAGCCGGCCAGGATGGAAGGGGAACAAAGGCCGTGCAACTACCTGTCACCTGCTAAGTGGAAAAGTTGGAAGTTGGAGTTTGGGTGAGCTGTGTTGGAAAGAGGCCCAAGGACAACTTTGTTCCTGCTGACAAATGCAGAGGGCAAACCTCAAATGTCTGCCAACATCACAACAGGAGAGAGGTGTGAAGTAGAGCCAGACCAGTACTGGATTTCTGACAGATTTACCTTCAAAATAAGGATTTCCGTAGAACTATTTTTTTTTAAGCAATTGTCAAACAGAAGCAGCTGAATAATGAACTCCACATTCATAGTCAGGCTACCACGTAAATCCATGACAAACAACATCAGCGCCCTTACATCGTTGGTGTTGACGTGCCAGGCCATGTCACCATAGGAGACCAGCTGACCGTTCACATAGCAACGGATCTCAGAGTTCCTCCAGCGGTTGTAGATGTGGACGATGCTGATCATATACCACTGAAACATTGAAAGAAATACATTAAAATAAAACACACACAAACACACAAGATGATTAATCAAAACAAGAAAAGCATCACTGCACCAAATTACCAAAACAAGAACTAAATGTTCTTTGTTTTTCCCGAGGCTTTTATATTTGTGGGAGTTCTTCAGAACAGTTTTGTGACGACTGAGACCTTTCTTGTTTTTGTTTTTATATATGACCAGAACGGTATTTTAATTGATTTTATTCCTCTGCCTCTGCTCTCACCTTGGCTATTACTGACAGTTGTTTGTCCATCAGACGCATTACATCCAAACCCTCAGGGCTGAATTCAAACTAAATTGAAACTTAGTGAAAAGGTGACGCATTTATACTGAGAACTGAGAAACAAGGCACTGGCCTTGGCGCATAACGTTTACTGCTACGGGGGGTCGGGCAATCCACAGTGATGACACCTGAGCTCCTGTGACTCCCGTACAGCAATTGCACTTTTTTGGATTTCCTATTTTTATACCTCATCTGCTTTTGAAATGCAGAGCGAGTTATAGCCTGTTGTCGTGTGTTTGTTGAGGTGTTGAGCTGTGACAGCAGAGAGGAAAATTATGAATAAACTCGACAACCACAAAAACACAAAAAAATGGCTCACAAATTAGGTAAAGAAAAACAAATAATTTGCTTTTCTTTATTCTTTTTTTCCTTTTACTGCTCAGATGGGGTGAAGAACCTCTTAAGGATGCAAGTAATAGAAGGAGAAACACTGTCAGCCTTGATTGCTCCAAAATATCTGGTACACTGATGTTGCTGATTTGGACACTGGCTCTGTTGGTGGCTGAATGCATCATACAGACTACTAAGCTACTATAAAAGCAAACCTGTTGAAGCATGTAGTGAACAAAATATGTTACTTGCACCTTTGCACTTGTTATTTAATAAACACAAACTATTGAAAGATATTGACAAAAGCCTCCCGCTGTATCCAATACTGTATGTTTTCATCAAGACTTAATTTTATTTCCTAGCTTAGTGAAAATTCATATCTTTGTAATACAGAGAATACTCTCTCTAAATGCCCTCTACTTCAGCTCTCTGTGAGAAGGTCAGCTAGCATGAATTACTACAGTGTTGGACTCATTTACTCACCAGAACGCTTTGCCCACCTTTACAGTGCATGGCTACAGCAATATGCTTGTGTGCCTTCATTAGAAAGAATCTTCCCTAGTGATAATACACACAGGCTCCCTGGAGAAAGACTGCAATGGGGAACAGGAGTGCAGAGGGGAGGGTGGGGAAGCTATAATTTTGTTCTTTGTTCACATGGAGAGTAGGGGACACAATGTGTGCGCTGCCAGCGTTCAGTCTCTCGTACACGCGTGCACACACGCACTAACGCATGTACACGACAAGACAAAACGCTGTGAGACACGGTGGCTTCGAAATTTATCAAATGGAACCACTGGGAACTTCGTTAGACGGTGCAGGGATTCTACTGGGTCAGCAAATCCTCTGGAAGGCCATCTCATCAAGTAATGTGTGTTTGTTTATGTGCGCGTGAGAGGATGTGTGCGAGCGCATGTGCGGGACAGTGGCAAAATGCTGACAGCGCGGTGCAGGGGCAGCGTGCAGGTCTTAATTGACAGACCTTATCTGGACTCATCAACATTCACCGTGTGTGCAGAGAGACAGAAGCAGGGGAGAGCAGCAGCACTCTCCTGATGCTGTGTCATTTAACAAGTGGCACAAGAGCTCCAGAAAATGTGTGTTTCTTTTTCTTACCTTGCGGGGCTGGAAATCATATTTCACGCAGTGCTGAAAGCCTTTTCCTTTTGACTTCAACGATGTCACAATGAGGCAGTTTCCCACAAAGTGCGCAGAGTAACCTATTCCTTTACTGGTGCGAAAACTGCAGAAGAATGAGAAATTTCACTTTGGTGCAGAGTCGAGATACGAGTCTGAAAATGGCTGTGATACGTTTTCAGCTAGCTGTAAATGAAAACAAATTAGGTTAGGCTAACTTAATGAACGAGCTGTCCCTCTAAATGACATGTGAACCATGTAGCTGCTTAGACTAAATGAGCTGAATTTTATTTCACAAATAAAAAAATGCACCTCAAGAAATCCTAACTACTGAAACACATGCACAAGGCACCTTTCACGCCCACGCATTGCATCCTTTAGGGTCACAAAAAGCAGGATTTTAGAGTGCTTTCCTTTCAGTCATGCCAAGGGTCCCAGATTGTAGGTTTGTGAGAAACACTACTAATCCCCTTCCCTCCATTTTACCCGCATAATTTTTCTCTTCCCGTGCTTGTAACCCCCACATAAAACCTAGTCTCAGAGCTAAGCTTCTTCCTGAAACAAGCAGACATATTTTCTTTTTAAAATAGACCCAGAAGGATCGCGCATACAGCAGAGCCAGAAAGGAGATATAAATCCCTCTCAAGTGAATCCGGTACACATTAGAAGGACGTGTACTGCGTTATCATGGCCTTCATGCAGCTGCTGAGGCCAGTATCAGACAGGCAGCTGGAGTAGCAGCTGCATCTGGGGGAGGATGATAAGACCTGGGCCAGAGAAGAGGAGGACGCCCTCCCTCTCTCGCACCCTGCTTACCATGACAACCTGACAAACCAAACCGTTACTAGGGAAACAAGATTACATCCAAGCACTTTTCATGATTAGCACTCATCTCCGAGATAGTATCTGGAGGATATATGGATGCACGTCGAGCTTCCTGTAGACGACTTCACAACCTTTTCCCTCAGTAATGAATCAGAGGGGGGGAGAGGTAAAGGCAGGACGGCGCTAGTTAGTGTCAAAGAGCGAAGAGGTGGAGGGAAGAAGCCAAGCAGTGGAGTGAAGGAGTTCAATTAAATAAAAGGTCAAAGCTAATGAAGCTTCATAGTAGCTAACGGCTTGCACTTGCAACACTAACGGTGAGGCCAGCGAGGGCCAGAGCTGCACAACGAAGAGGAGGCATCCACCCAACAGATCACTTATAATGGAGTGTGTTGACATTTAAAGTTATATTCTAATTCATTATCTGTTTATATATTATCTTCCTAACCATGTCATTCAGTCTGACAAGTTAACTCATTATATTAAATGTTTCGCTGAAGTCACTCGAAACCTGAATAAAAACAACTCTGGAAAAAGATTTGAATAGATCTGACTGTTTAGGATTCGGGAGCTATGTGATCATCGCTGTGTCTGTGGCCAGCTGACAACACAACACTTTAACACTTCTAAGATGACAAAAAGATAGAGGTGAGGTGTTAAAAGAGCTGATCTGGAGCACGCCTGCACATTTACGATGAGTCCTGCAGTACTGAAATTGCTGAAATACACCAACACGCTGCTTATGAATGGACTCAAGCAGCTTCAGTATTTTTCTACATCTGATTTAAGACCAAATATGATATGGATTACGCGCATAAACAGTTACATGATTAAAACAATATCGTAACGCCTGTTGCAAATCAAAACAAACTATCACAGTTTGTCTGCGATAATCAACAGCAGCTGCTATCAGTTGAGTATTACTTATATTTAAAAAAAATGTTAAAAACCTACAAATGCAACTATCTATTGTCGTGATGATTGAAAACATGAAAAAAAGTTTGCTTTTCTGACTTTCAGATGTTTTTGATCCTGTAACAGTTGCACTTTGACTTATGAATGCCCCCATGACTCCACGACAAGTTCCCACAGTGGGAGTTCTTAGAAATAGATAGACACTTTATTGATCCCACAAGGGAAACTGTGCCCGCTGTTGTGAACCCTTCTGAATAACCCAAAAGAAGCTTTTGTTGCCTAACAGAGCATTCTCATTCTCTCCCTTTAACCCAGCATACTTTTGATTCATTCAGTTTCTGACGTGATAGAAAAAAACGCTGTTAAAACACGTCACTCACATGGATCCTGACGGAAATCTGTCTGCTCAACCTTTCCAAAAGCACCAGGTGAAACTTTCTTACATGCACATGGCATTTGTAAACCTATCCTGTATGGTGTTCGCACCAATTGCAGCAGATTGCAGTCGGCAGTATATTAAGTGCTTTCGCATGCTGTGATTAAGTGCAGCACACTTTCCTTTAAACTGTGTCACCGTGTGCACCTCAGGTTAGCTGTCTTCCTACTGTAACTATAATGATTTTTGACATCCAGAAGGAACAGGCCTGAACTTGCTTTGTGCAGCTATGTCGGCTCCTCTGCTTGGATCAATAGTGAAAGCACAAGGACGTCTGAACGAACTAATGCCATTTCTTACACAAAAAGTAAAATCTCTTTAAACTGAGAACACTAGCGAGTACTGCCAGTATAGAAACTTGCTCGTGTCTGAGCATCTTTTGTCATTTTTTTTCTCTAACCTATCTAGAGTTTTTTTCTTTTTTTTTTAAAACCATACCGAGAGTCTACAAAGAAACCCCTTTTCCTTTTGTAATCCTGGAGGGCTGATACAAAAACCTGGTGACATTTTGATTCCTTTTCTTTGATTTAATCTAACACAATAATATCAGCATGACGTCATTAGGTCAACAAGTCAGGCAAATAAGTGCGAGATTCACAGCTAACAGAAACTCTTTAACAGTGCTAGAGTTGAGTTTTCATTGAAATTCATGAAAACGTACACATTTGAAGACGTTTCTTTAACTTATTTCAACAGATGAATGAACTTACCAATAGAGGTACGGCTTGTCTTTATCCACATTGATGTTGTTGAGTGGATCCTGTCTGAACCAAGTGTTGATAGTGAATCCGTTCTGGTATGGCCATTTGGCAATTGGTGGTAAAGCTATAGCCTGGAGCAGAACAATCGGCTATCACTACACTCATATGCACGAGAAAATGCCATTTAATGAGCCAACTGACTGTAATCTGGATAAAAAATAATTATTATTCTGATAGATTTCTTATTTTAAGGCTTGAGTGTATAAGTGGTTAGTGTGTGCTGGTCAGTCTCACCGCTGCACTCCGCCCTGGAAAGTTGAAAAAGGTGTCCGGGCCGTGTCTCTGTGGCATCTGGTTCAACACTGACAACAGCTTGATTGCGTGTCTTGGCTGGAGGAGAGGAGGAAAGACCAAAGTGACTGCCATTATTAAGTGACAGATGCTCCCTATCATCAGGAACACAAGGGAGAGTAAGACTGTTAAAAAAAAAAACAAAAAAAACATGGTGTGACATCACATCTCTACCACAACCCAGCTGGATCAATAACTCTTCAATCACCTCCGTCCTACCCCCGACAACACCTCATCAATACCATGGCAACCCCTAATCGATGAGTCCCTGGAGAGGGCTGCTGAGGGGAGGAGGAATCGGAAAAGATGGGAAAACAGCGGTAGGTGGATGGGTTAGTGATAGATATTAGACAGCAGAGAGCAGTGGACTGCTGATCAGTGACCAGAGGTTGCTGATGGCAGTTGCCCTGGAGCCTGACTAGAAAGGGGGGATTGCAAAGAAGTGGCAAAGGATTCACAGGACGAGTTAACCGACACCGAATCATTGCACACGCTGCGAACCTTGCTAAAACTATAGTCCGTAAGGATGTCATAGGAGATGGTTTAGACTCATAAAATCCTTGTTAATCTCTACAGTACAGTTTTAAAACATCCGTTCTGAGTCAGCTAAAGCATCCAACTAGAAGGTGGGCCAACGAGCAAACTACAGGGTGCTGTTAAGCTTACAACAAGTAGCAATGTAAGCTGAGATTGCACTAAGCACTTCCAAATCTAAGCTCCTGAATTAATCCCATTTTCAGGTACAGGCGTTTGTAGCTCTAAAAGTAAGCATGAATCAGCAATAGCAGAAACCAATTTAAGCAGAAATTCGACAATAAACAGCATACGTGTTTTCAGTTTAAAAGCCTGAAGCAACCAAAGTGCAAGAGCGGTTCATATTGCTGTTTCAATAAAGGAGGAAATGTATTAATCAAACTCTCTTCCAATTGCGTGCAAAGCAATTCACTGAGAATCCAATACCAAATTGGCAGTTTCTGATAACAGACGTTTATTTGGCTCGCTGTGCAAGAGTAAAGAAACTTTGAGGTAAAAAGAAGTAAAGAAGAAGAAATGCAAATCCCCGAACAAAGCATTCGGTTTCATGGAGCTGTTCAGATGATTATATGTGTACTGAATGTGACTCTGCTGGACTCCACTGGCTCCTTCACCTTCACACCTGATTAAGCTTTCACTGTCACCCTTCCCCCCCCCATGCTTCTCCACAGTTAATAAAATCAATTACAAGCAAAAACGAAAAGAAAAAACAAGAACACAAGCTAAACTGCACTTGTCTTAACAAACACACAAAAATTATTCCTAACATGGAGTCACACAAAGGTATACGCACCCATCCTGCATTATTCTAGTCTATTAGCACAGACATCTCACTAAGTGACATCCAGACTAATGACACGCAGACAAACTCATGCTGTATGGTTAATATAGTGTGCCTTTTTTAAGCTTCCACAGCAAGTGAATACTAGTGATTCAAAAACAGTGAAATGTCTAATTTAGCAGCAAATGTGACATCTGTAAAAACAAAAAAGCCTAAAAAGATCAACCATATCCAAGGTAATAACATCCTAATAATCATCAGTGTTGGCAGAGAAAATTAATATTGCTTCATGAATACCAGCTCCTCTCAAACCAGACATGAGTTTTCAATAATGTTCTGATGTATTTGTTGGTCTGCTGCCACCTGAGTAGGGCTGCCACGATTAGTCGACTATCAAAATCGTCGACGACTAATTTAATAGTCGACGCGTCGTTTTTATGCTTTGTAGGATTTAAGAGTGTTATAGCAGACTGAGAAGATGGCAGCACTGCATGTACAAGGATGCCACATATTTTCAAAAGCGCTCCAACGTTTTCGTCTGTTACCCACTAGCTCAATAGCTAGCCGGGGTTCAAGGCTCGCTATAGCCAGTCAGAACACCAGACTCCGGTGTCCTGTTATTTTTTAGATAGCAAGGAGCAGACGGCTGAGTTTATTAAACTTCACCAAAACAATCTGCAGATTTCATTAAAATTTAATAAACTATCATCTTGTCTTTATTTTTAGTTAGCACATACCTTAAACACTCAAAGCTGTAAGCTAATGATAGTTATATAAGAGCAGATGCATGCTGGTGCAATAAGCTGTCCGTTTTACATCCAATGGATGCATGATCTGATTAGTCGACTAATCGCAAAAATAATCGGTGACTAGTCGACTATCAAAATAATCGTTTGTGGCGGCCCTACAC
>VURO01000238.1:19632-50340 GCA_015108175.1 Pelvicachromis taeniatus | reverse complement strand
TACAAATGGATAACAAAACATTTGTGACTCATAGTTTGACTGAAGTAGTGGCAGCTTTTGCTGAATTTTTCATTATACTTCGAACCTCAGATGTTTTATGTGTTTTTTTTTTCTTCTTTGATACAGCTGTGAATTTGTAAATACACTGTAGCAAATTGTTTTTTCTATATATTTTTTGTCCATTCTTGGTCAATTTTCAGAAAACTTTCACCTCAGGAAGAAAACCACAATTCGGTACATTAACAGCATGTACAGTTGTACATTTCAGTGTATAGCCTTTTTTTAATGTCTCTTCTGTGTACTTTAGAAATGTAACATGTGTGGAAAATAAAGACAGCAGATGGAAAAAAAAATGGAACCCAAAACATAATAATCAAACTATCAAAGAGTTTCTGCTGTGTGTTAATATGCTTGTATACAGTGTTGAAATAGTAGTCACTGACTGCACCGCATAATTATGCACTCTTTGACTTTTTATTTCATACAAACACATTGCGTTTTCTGCACTAAGGGTTACATTGGTGCACTGAAAGTGAAAGATGCAATTCTGTAAGATCTGATTAAAAGTATTTTTTTTTTATTTAGACCTTAATCACCTGGATTTGTCTCGTCTTAACGTACATACATGCTAGTTTGCTGTTAAAAATGGGTTTACAGCCTACTGATGAAACAAAAAAGCTAATAAAAATAATCAGTTAGGACCTAATTGTAAGCTAACATGTTGATCATCACTTCTTCCCTAACGACTGCTGATCCATGTGCCATATACTAATAAATTACTAAGTATTCATAATTTGTGGCATTAACACTGCTAATCATGTATTATACGTTACCTCAACACCTGCTGCTTATTAGTGTTAATTTAATAACAGTGAAGCCCTGTGCACTACTTCAGGATCACCTTATTTCTATGCAGTAATTCTTCCTAGCTGACCACAAAGGCAGCCAAACATAAGCGTGAAAATGTGTTTGACAAGCCCTGGTTTCTTATTTTGACTGTTGCCATTAAGTTCATGATAATCTACAACCAGTTGGCAAAAATGTCATGCAGTTTTGGACACTGGATGCTTATTTACAATGTTCCCTTGTTTATTGTTGCTCCCTAATGGTATCATTGTTCTGAACAAAGATAGTTATCTTATATTTTATGGTTTGCCCGTTGCTGATTTGCTCTATATTTAGGCATTCGTGGTATTTAGGCTGGACCTGATGAAATAAAAGACTAAAACGTTTGAGACTTTAATCCCTCATGCCGCAACCTCTTGTAGGGAGGCTTAAGACTGTTTTGATCTCTCTGTTGAGCAACTGACTGCTCTGTCTGCAAGTCCACTCTTAACACTGTTTCACTCAGCTGTGAGATTATCCAGTTCACTCAGTGTACTTCCTGACTCAGCGGTGAGTGGAACAGTCCTCCTTCGTCCTGCACACAAGGAAGATGAATAATAATACACAGGTTAGTAAAAGCATATTATTTTCATATTGACTGACTTTTAGATTTGTGTAAATAGTAATTTGATACATTACTTTTGATGATATTTACAAATTTGGGTGTAAAATGTAACCTTAATCATTAACTTGTGTAAATATCTTCATTTCCATCACTTCCTTGAGGTCAGTACAAATCCATTCAGTTGTTTTTAAAAAATATATATTTTGATTCCTATGAGCCATACTTGTTTCAATTTTTTAAAGTGGCATTCAGCAATAGTTGTCCAGGCTGCTGGAGAACATTGGCTGCCTTCTTTTAAAACCCCATTTCAGTCCAGTCCTTGTACCTGACCTTTTTCAGGTACACAGTACTACTTTTTCAGAGTAGTACTGTGCTTGTTAAGTCACTTAACATATCTATGATTCATCTAAGCATGAACAAGGGATGACCTCTATGCATAACAGACAACTAAATTGTAATTTTAGCACCTTGTTGTCTTGTGCCTTTAGCTGAATATATAAAGAATGCCTAAGCTATTAGCTAGCATGGTGTGCAGTGTGTCCTCAAAAAAAATGAGGAAACTGGACAAGCTGTGCATCAAAGAAGATGTTGCAGGCCTAAAAACTATCTACTGCAGAAAACAGCACCTGAAAGCCATTTCATTAAGAATGGGGGAATAAAATGCAGCAAAGACTTGACACAGGGTGGCTGTTAAGAAGCCTTTGAAGAGAATACAGGAAGTAAAGCCCTAGCTATGCCAAACAACACAAGCAATGGGCCAGTGACATTGACATTTTTATTGGCATTTTTAGTTCAAATATTGATGAAGTCAGGAAAGATGTACAACAGTGAGTTTCTGCAGCCATCAGTAAAATGGCTTCATTTATCAGCATGATGGATTGCAAACACACTGCCAATGCAGTGGATAAAAACAAATAATCATATGATTGGCCTCCCTGAACCCAGACTTCAAGATTATTGAAACAGTGTGGGATCATCTTGATATAGAACAGAACAAAAGACAGCCCACATCCAAAGAAAAACTTTGAATGTCCTTCAAGAAGCCCGGAGAGCGATTCCTGAAGACTACTTAAAAGAAAGCTTGTCTGAGAGAGCTGAGGCTGTGATGAAGGATACAAGTGGTCATACCAAATACTGACTTTCAAACTCATTAGAATTGCAAAAAGTATGTTTTTGCCTTTATAACATATTTCAATTAATGTTTGCAAGTTTCAACCAGTTGCTTAACCTATTTTCCATTTTCCTTGCAAAATGTAAAGAAATGAAGGATAGCTTAAGACTTTTGCACAGTAGTTTATGTGAAAGAAAAGTCAATGTCCTAAAACATAATCCTGGATCTGGGAGAAAAACAACTGTCAAATTAGAGTTTGTTTAATTATTCGGGCTCTGTTCATAGTGAATTACACATACCAAAAAGGCTTGAGCTCAGAAAATATGATGAATTATGCAACAGTCCTCTGATCCATAAAGCTGTGCTTCACCTAAAATGATGACTTGTTAATCACTAAGAGTATGAATAAGAGTTCTTTGTGAAACAGGTCTGGTAGTTAACATAATAGCAATAAGTTTGTAATAATTGGAAATTTACTGTTGATAGCCATGCTACCTGGTGTGAATCTACTCATTCACTTTAGATCTTTACATTGTAATGCCTACATTTTCTGAGTAATAAACAACCAGTACTCTCAAACAGAGGAAAGCTCATTAGGAAACATGCTTCTAAGTGGATGGTGTATAAAGAATTACTTGAGGAATTCAATCCGCTGCACATGGACTTCACTACTATATTTATACGTCTCACAAACATCCTTGTTAACATGAACCTTTAACAAGAACCTTGGCACTGCTTTCTCATCTCACCTGAAACCAGTTTATCCTTTGGTATCTGATGCCTGGACTATATCCAAGGATTAAAGTGATGCACCAACATCTTCTGGAGCTCTTATGTAACAGCTGGTAATTAAAGCCAGCAACATTAAAGTTACTGGGCTGACAACAGCACAAAAGCTTCAACAATGTACACAAGATCATAGTTCTAGTGTAAATAAAAATGCAGTGATTTGGCCCTTTGAATTGCGACATCATTGTCTTTCTTTTACACAAATCTGTGGCAGGATACTGCAGTGCTTCAACACATTGAGAGGGAGGTACGCATGCGTGAAGGAGCTTGCAAGCTACTGGCAGCATGTTCCCAAAGAGAGCAGGCCCTGGAGGCCTCCAAGAGCCTCCTAACCTGCAATGCCCGCATTCTGGCCTTGCTCAGCCAACTACAGAGGATGAGGAAAGTACAAATCCTACAAAGTGTGGGACGAAGGTCAGATTATTGTATTATATACTGAGGAAGATGATATACCCTTTTATCACTGAATAGAAACAAATCGTGTTTATGCAATAAATCCATGCTCCTTAGTTGCAATTAGAGTTCAGGAAAGCTAACAGTTTAAATGGAGCCCAGCCCCAAACCTAACCTTATTCTGAGTGGTTGATTGACATACTACGTAATTTACTGCAGGCCATCTGAAGATCTGGTGCCATGTACAGGAAAAGTAGCACTTTCAGGTGTGTTTCAGACAATTTCTAAAAGTACTTCAACTAGGCTTTTACATTTCTAATACCATGATGTGCACTCTCTAGACCTGCGAATCCCCCTCATGTGGAAAGACTCGGAGTACTTCAAAAACAAAGGCGGTAAGTCAAAATGTAAAAAACAGAGAGCCTGTGATAGCCTCTGGTGCATTTTTTGGTTTACATTATGTGCACTAAATCCTCATGAACTGGCTAAACACACACAAATCACAAAAAAGTCTTCATTCCCAAAAAATAACAAGTCTTTAAACTTTAATTTACCGAAAGTTCTCCTTACTTTCAGAACTACATCGCTGTGCCGTGTTCTGCCTGATCCAGTGTGGCACAGAGATCCGTGACACTGACCTGGTGATGGTAGACAGGACTTTAACTGACATCTGTTTTGAAGACACTATAATATTGTAAGTCAGCTGTTTTTTTTATTTCAGTTTGAAAGCTAAGTTTGTGCTTCCTCATCCTCTTTAAAAAGACATTTGCAAGCTTTTGTTGAAAAAAACAAATGTAAATGCATTTTCTCTGTGTGAGCAGCAATGAGGTAAGTCCAGGGTTTCAGCTTCGTGTTGAGCTGTACAGCAGTTGCGTGGTCGATGAATTCCCCCCTGGGGCAATAGGATCCTGGCGAGTGAGCCGTCGGGGGGGCTCTTTGGGATGCTCCTCTGGGAAAAAGATCCGTGCCGCATTCGAATCTGCATCTGTTTGCGGATCCATTTCCAGCAGAGGAGATGTACGATCTGGAAGCGTGCCACCAGCACTATCACCTGACCTGTTGACACTGTGAGCATGACATTGCAAGGAAACGTTTTATGGTGTCACTTGGAAGAAAGCAACAAAAACACAAAAACAAGAATGACTGTGCAAAGTTATTTCTTTCTGAAGGGGACCTAAGTACAACCTGTTGGCTCACACAACCCTGAGAATTGAACATGTCCGGGAAGGTTTCAAGACGCACGATTTATCACTTTCAGCGACAGGTGAGACTCCTCTCCTCTCCTCTCCTTAAAATCTAAATATACATAAATAATGAATCTTTTTAAAATTCTTAATGTTTTTTAATGTTTTGCCAGAGGATAATCCATTCTGGTTGCCTTTGTATGGACGTATGTGCTGTTGCTTAGTTGCTCAGCCTCTGTGCATGATTCAGCCAGTGATAAGCGGCCAAATCAAAATCAAGGTGACAAAACTTTTCTTATTGTTCAAAATTTTTATTTTTTTCAGTCGTTTATCATTATTGTTCACATTATGACTTCATTCACTGCTCTTGCTCAGCTTGAAGAGGACTGCAATTATTCTGAAACTGTCTATGGCGTCCTCAAGAGGCAAGCCCTTCTCTGTTATCAAAGTCAAGAAGACCTGAAGTCTGAGGACAATCCCTCGTTTGAGATTCCAATCAGAAAGGTTGGTTCTAAACAAGCAAAGTCTGATGAATAAAGAAAGCGATTCCTTTAGCATTTTGCCAGCGTTGAGTATAATTACACAGCAAGGCCACTAGAGTGCACTGATGAATTATTTAGTGGAGGGGGAAAATGCTGTGAGGGTGAGAAGATTGAAATAATTCACACAGTTCAAAACTGTTTAAAAAAAAAAAAAAAAATTCTATTCTGATAGCTCTAATTAAAAAACAGTGATGTATGTTCAAATCTGGAAATAAAAAAGATAGCATTTCCTTGAATCCCTGCTTATTCAACCTTTGTAAATCCAATAAGAATCACAGATAGGCACATTTTTAAATGTAACTTTTTTTGTTTAAGCAGGGAACAACACTGAGATCGTGAGCTCTTTTTAAAAGGAGGTTTTATATCAGAACTACCACTGTTGCAAGGATAGACTCACCACAAGGCAGGGAAAGTTCAACTTAAGAAAATGAGAACTGCAAACATTTGAGTTGAGTTTTTCCTCATTAAGTGTGAGATTTTCAGGGAGCCTCGTTTTTGAGGAGCTCAGTTTTACCATGTGATACAGTTAAATGGTGACTTCATGCTGTGGGTATGTGCAGAGCAGCTGTTTGTTGGCAGCTTTTGCAGGTGAGCATCATGGAAACATACAATGTAATTTCTCTCTGTTAGTTATCAATGACCATTCAACTTTTTCATGCAGTGTGCAATGCAGTCATGAGCAGTTTATTGACTGTGATAAAGCCATTTGGGTAATACAAAGGGACTTCAGCAGATCAGCTGTAGCATTGAGGCTACCTGCAGTGTCTCAGCTTTTTGCATACGTCCAGGAAAGCACTCGTTTTGTACTTTTTCATAATAAAATCAAAACGTATTTATTAACCACGTGTTTATTTTTCCTCCCAGGATACTGTTGTCTGTATGTCTGACAGAGATCCTGCCAATTGCCAGAATATATATATCAATACACAACGTCAAGGGGAGGACATAACATACGTGCTTACCACACACACGCTTGAAGACACACAGCGCTGGAGGAAGGCCCTCTGTCAGCACGTCTGTAGCATGAGTGAGGCCTGAATGTACTCTTTGTTTATTTTGCTTTAAATTCTTTTAGCTGTACAAACACTGACAGTCAAATCGTTGCCATGACCTACTAGCAGAATTTCTTACACTGTCTATACGCGGAATAAGGCTGGATTTGCAAGAAGAACATTACAAGGAAGTTATGTGTGTCCAGTTTTTACTTCAACGGAATTATGAGTAGGTTTATATAAGGACAGGGTGTGCACAGAACTAAACCAACAAGTGTGAACACTCTTTGAACAAAGAACGTTCACACTTCTGCCAAGCTTGAATAATCCCCCAAAATATGATATCATACTCGCAGGATGATTTTAATGAAACTTTTTGGAGATGTGCATGCACCAAAAAGCACACATGCAGCACAGTATATGAACCCATAGAAATCTGAAACTGATCACACGATTTGTTGTTCTGTTGAAACTTGAGAATTGTTGTGATGCTTTTTTTGAAACATAAGGAGATTAAAAACAAAAGGGCAGCATTCATATCTTTATTAAACGAAGAAGGTGCAACTGGTAGGTGAAATTAACTTGTATCACAATCAGTTTATTAGCATTCACGTGTATCTCGGTCGTAAAAACGACTGGTTTCAGTTGGATGTTCAGGGAAAAGTAACGATATGGAATTCATTTTATTGCCTATGGGCGGAGCCACAGTAGATGTTTTCCCCATTTTTTTTTCCATTCTGCATGCATAGGATAGTTGATAGTTGCTTGCAGTTTCGTGTTGAGCTCTGATTACTGAGAATGTTGTTGGTTTTCATACCTAGCTCCTAGCAGGCCTTTGCCAAAACGTAGAAGTATTACCACAAGATGCACAATCTTGTTTTTGATGAGGTTCCAGGAGCACAGAAAAAAAAATCAAATCAGAAAGTAGCAGTGTGGAAATCAAATACCGACTCATAATTAACTTCATTTTAACTTCTTTTCTTTGGGGCGGTGTGTTTTAGCTTTTATTTTCATGGGACAATGGTGAGAAGACAGGAACACAGGGAGAAAGACTAAATGACTGCTTCAAGGCAAAGCTAGGCCTCTGCATTTGCCTTACAATGTATGGGGCACCTTCTCAATCCAGTCATCTAAACCAGTTAGGGGACTTGCCACTTTCTTTTTTTTGACAACTTTATTTATAATTTTCCAGTTTAACAGAAATACAGAAAAATATAAAAGACTTGCCCCTTTCTAAAGTTGTTCCTGTATTTATGATCACTATGGCCACTTTAAACTATACCTGGTGTTCTGTATAGAAAGCGAGACGCTGCTGAGAGTAAGGTTTGCTGTATCACTGGGTGCAGATTCATACTGCAAAAATGCAACACATTCACTAGATATTTCTTTGCATGACTGACAAAAAAAAACAAATTAACATAGTTGCAGGCACACCCGTGTTTTTAATACAATAGAGCTAGACAAACAAACAGAAATTGAATCAAACTCACTCTCCATTCTTATGAATGGATGGAGGCTACATATTATGTATATATAGCATTATTCTATATATATAGAATGATGCCTGCTAGGTAGCATTCTTTAATGCTGTTCATAGATAAACTTGCGTGACATTTTTTGTACTTTTGTGTCTCATATGTTGAACTGAAATCTGATAAAGTGTTTCGGTCTGTTTCTTATTTGGCAAACATAAAAAGAAAATGCAATAACATATTTATCTATACATGGGGACAAATGTAAGGGTTATCTATGCATCAATATATCATTCCACCTGTATCCCCAATGCTGCAGGTGACGCTATAGAAAGTTAACAGACCACCTGACGTGCATTTGTAACATTGCACATCATGAGATGTTTAATGCATTACGCCTGTATTTCCCAACGGGTCCTCACAGTGAATCGGCATAGATTTTACACCAAATGCCCTTCTTGACACAACTCTCCTATTTATCTTGTCTCTCTTCTTGGTGTCAAGCTGAAGGGATTTTGTTTGCATGTAAAATGTTATCCACGTTTATAGACACTTTTTCACACACCAGTAGACAGAGGAAGTAGTCAACAGTTCACATACTTTGTTGTGCTGTTTCATTTTAGACTGCTATCAATGTACACAACAAAGCAGAGGTGTTGCATTGAACTCCACACGCAATCAGGTGATTTTCCATGAGACGTGTCTAGGGCTTAATTGGATTAAATGACGAGGCCTATGTTTCTCTAGAGGTAACCAAGAAGGGAGGGCCATCAGCAAATTTACTTTGCTAATCCCACATACACTTGGATAGGTCATGCATGTAGAAATCATGATCAGAAAAAAAGAAGGTGTGTCTCGAAATAAAAATAGATTCTACATACCTCAGGGCTGTTACTGTTAATCTTCACTGAAATCTTCATTTTATAAGCCAACTGCAGAACATGTTGCTGCAGTGATGTTGTGAGCAGAAGAATGTGATATTGCATCGCTTGTCGATGTGAACAAGGGGGTTCTTGTTTATCAGTGATCTGTCAGTGTTGATTTATTTATAAATTTTTATTGACTTTTTTAGAACTGTCATGTGGTCTGCAATGCACATAAAAAGATGCAACAACATAACACCTTGAACATTTGCTGAATTTTTATTAGCACACTGGTCTTTATAAAATGTAAAATATATAGTGAGATGTAAAAATAGGTTGTAAAAAATAATTTCTTTATTTCAAATTTTTCTAAGAATCTGTTGTGATTAAATTACATATTAGATCTCTTATGTTATGTTAAAGCAAAACATAAGGGAAATGAATCACGAACATAATAAATAACATTTTCAAAAGGGAAAAGAAGCATAAGCTTCTTTAATTCTAATTGTCCACACAAGCCCTTTGGACACATCTGAGTGCGACACCGTCATGAAAAAAGTTCAGCTCGATCATGTTGCCTTCAAGTTTTGAGAGTTTTTGTTTTTTTAGTGGTTTTAGTCTACGCTGCCTCTTATCTAGCAGGTAAATCAAGACTGTGTCATCAGATGGGAATGTCTTTCAGTGCTCAAGAACACTGAAATTACTCTACAGTGTGATTCTGGTTTAATGTTGGTCAATACTGAAATATTGCTTTTGAAATACAAACAATTTTACTACTGATATGCTTTTAAACACCCACTCAGGGCAATACCAAACATGCTTGCCAGCACATTTCAAAATAATTTGACATTGTAATTGCTGATCAATTATGGATTAAATTTTTTCTATTCATCTGTTTTGTAATTGGAATACTTGCAATATTTTTTTTGCAGGCCATTGGAAACAGTGCTGTGACAACCTCATGAAGATACAAATGCCGAGCTCCAGGAAATCAATAACGATGAAGCAGGGATCTCTATACCACGAAATAGGTAGAGTAGCATGAGCGATGACCGAGTGATGCCTGGTTACGCCGCAGCCCCAGAGATGGCTGCGGCGTCGCCCTCTGCTGGTAATCAGAAAGAGTGCACATTTAAGAGACTTGCTTTGGCTTAATTTTACAGAAAACTAAAACCTAAAACTATCTTACCAGTTATTTGGTTTGCCTAACTTGGACAAGGTCAGTCTTATTCTAAAGCATTTCACTTCCTAGTTAAACAATAACAACAAAGTAACTGACTTTCATATCTACATCTGAAAACTTAAATTTTTATCATTAATTGTTTACTTTAAATTGACTTTAAAAAAGACTTTTTCACTTTGACTCAATCTGCAAATATAAAAGATAGATTAAAGCTACATTTACGGAATTTTGTTGACCACATGGCATAAGAGGAACTTGATATGGTGTTGCCTGGTTTTCATATCCTTTCATATCCTTCAGATACTGAACTACATAAGCATTTCTACACACGCGATGTATAAATGTAGTATGCATTGCTCCTTACCAATGTTTGGTTTGTTGCAAACTTGCAAGAGAAATATTTGTCTCTAATATTACTAGCGTTTATATTTTTGTTGCGACTAGCTAGAGTTGAGGATCCACTCCAGCCTTATCTGTTCCTGCCTTTGGTTCGCTACTATTTTGTGAAGAGCATGTTCAGAGGGTTGTTTGAGGTTAAAAAACAATGATGTTGCATAACATTGATGCAAAATAAATAAGCTCAGTAGCTCAGGCCAAGCCAAATGCCACTAGCATATAACACTTACACCATATTGTCAAAAGTATTCACTTGTTTGTCGTTACACCCATATCAATATGATTCTTAATCCACAGGGTTTAATATAATATTGGTCCACCCCTTTCCAGCTATAACCTCGCTTTGTGCACTGGTGCAGTCATGTCAGAAGAGGAAGACACATCCCCAAATTATTCCCACAAATTTGGGAGCGTAAAATTGTCCAAATGTCTCAGTATGCTGAAGTTCCTTTTTCTTGAACTAAGAGGCCGATTTTACACTTGGCACAAAGCAATCACATAAGTATGGTTCTCCTGGCAAGGCCACATGAGGTTGGGGCACTGTAGAACAGTCTGCAGAAAGTTAGCGACCTCTGTCATCTATTTAAATCTCAAATTTCACTCAATGAAATGATCCTACTTTATTGAATAAGACTTGAAAGTAGTGATTGTGACTATAAAATGTTTTAATGGGTTTAAATCAAGTAAGAGGAGAATCATTTACACATAGAAATCTATACGTTCATCTCTTTTTTGCAACCACAAGAGTCACCCTCTGCTGGTAATCAGAAAGAGTGCACATTTAAGAGACTTGCTTTGGCTTCATTTTACAGACTGTGAAATCACATCTGTCTTTTATATACATATACATCCATAATTAGATGGCTCACATAGGTGCTTGAAATAGAGGGAGTGGGATTCATTTAAAACTGTATAATGACTGACGAGACTGTACAACCTGTGTAAAGCTAGGGATTTTTTAAGCGATTCACAGATCATGCAGAATTACGAGGGAAACACTATTTCCCTCAATCAGAAGGGAAATGTGCGGTAGACCAGGCACTGAGGAACACAGTTTTTTTGTTGTCTTTGTCTGCATACATGTCTGTCTCCATAACAGGAATTCAGACATTCTTCATCTGTAAAAAGCTGGAGTGACAACCTTGACAAACGAGTTTGAGTAAATAGCAGGATCTAAAAGACAAATAATACTACGGAACAATGACACAAAAGAACAAACCAGATACTGTTGACGTGAATAGCTGCATTATCTCAGACACCTCCTGACAAACATGTCAGTCAGACCGAATGACAACATGTTATAAATTAAGCACCTTTAATGTGGGTGTGATTAAATAACAAAATGTTTTTTCTTCTTCTCAAAACTATGTCCCTGTCACTAAAATAAGTGACACGGAAAAAAATGTCTCTAAAAGGGGGGGAAATGCAGTTGAGGAAAAGAGTGTTTTAATTCCTCCTTCAGTTTGAAATGTTTCCAATAAGAAATTGAGTTGTTTAAGATAATCAATCTGGAGTTGTACAACTGAAACATTGTTGATGATTGTTTCTTCTCTTCCTTCTATTCTTTCTTTTTCTTTCCTCAATATTTACAGCAACACCTTCCTCGCCCAGAAAGCAAACGGAGGTTCCAGATTTATCTACTCATATCTGCTCTTTGCTTTCTACATACTACAAGGAAAGGTATGTTTTCTACACATCCCTACGTGCAGTTTTTTAAAAAGCTTGCCAAATACACCTGCATGTATTTGCCAGCAGGATTTGCTTTCTCTTCAGTTATATTAAATAGTAAATCCACTCCTAATGCTCACCACCACACGTACAATCACTTGTTTGTTATAACATTCCAGCACAGCTTACCTTGTAACTACAAGCAATGAAACATTACACTTTGCAATTAATATTTGTTATGACACTGGAAAGTTTTCCATAGGCAAGGCCCAGGACTTAAGTATGCTGTGTGGGCCACATGTGGCTGCCTGACATCTGGCCTATATAATGCAGAGCTGTCTTGAATGTCTTAAACTCTTTGAGTTGTGAGAATAATTACTGTGAAAGGTTTGTTTTTCATACACATTACGCCTGTTTGTGTGTCAAGTTTATTCTCCGTCAAGCTGTGTTTAGTAGGGTACAATTGTCTCTTTCATGCGCTCACTGAGGGCTTGAATTACCAGGAGATGCAGAAATGCAGGTCACACTACACGCAAGATGAATGCCTCTTAAAGTCAGACATAAAGGATCCTCTTATATAATGTGCACTGTGTCTTTAAACACTAACTTATGATTTTACTTTTTAACAAACAAAAGTTGAAGTACTTTTTGAAATAAACATACAGTCGTGGTAAAAAGAAGGTACAAAATCTGGGCAGCTGTGTGTCAGGGAGTAGATCGGGTCATACTAAGCAACTGAAGGCGCCTAGATGTTAAAAAACATATGAATGTGTGTGTGAATGGATGAATGGATGAAGGCATGCAGTAGAAAGTATCTCAATGCTCAAGTGGAATAGAAAAATACTAAGAACCATTCCATTTGCCATCAGTCAAATTAAACAGTATCAAGTCCTTACCAGGTGTTAAAATGATAATATTCATATTATACAGTGACATTATTTATTTAAAAAAATAAAATAGCCTAAACAATCAGCTCCATCATGCTTAACAGTTGGTGTCTGTGCCCACATGCTCAGCACTGTGCATTATAGTCAGATGTCTCAGTTTTGGTCTCATCAGTCCAAAGGACATTGTTACAGATGTACTGCGCTTTGTTTGAACATTTAACATTTAACGGTCAACATAATCGAGGCGTGTAGAGCCTGAGACGTAGCTCTTGGGTTCTGGGCAGCTTTTCTGAGCATTGCACAGTCTGACCTGGTGGTGAATTTGCTGGGATGTCTGCTCCTGAGAAGATTGGCAACTGTCTTGGATTTCTTGAAGTAGGGAATAGGTATTGCTGTAAGAATAATTAAAGTGAAAGGTGTGATTTTCATACTGTACTGAAGCTTACAGTAAACATGCACATATGCAAAGCGTGCACAAATCCAGTGGCCTACAGAAGGTCACAGTTGTCTCTTCCATGCGCTCATTGTTGTCAGCAGAGACAGAAATTAGCAGGAGACAGAAATGCAGGTCACACTTAAGCAAGACAATTACCAAGACGAATAGTCATACAAGCATTCTCATTTGTAATCTGGACAGCGTTATTCAAACACTAGCTGATAATTTAACTTCTTAGCAAACAAAACTTACAAGTTCAAGTATGCACATAATACACCTTGTCAAAAGCTACACACTGTGTTCAGGAGTGTGGTGATTTGTGTACAGAGAGAGGCCAGAGATCAGTGAAAAGATGTGTCAGAGAACAGGTTTTACAGTTTGATAGTCGATATATGTGAGGTCACAACCGGAGAAGACGACTAGACAGGCTTTCACAGTGCTGGCTTTGTTTAGTTTTCGGATACAGTGTTTGTAATGAAACTAATGAGTCAGACTGTTACACCGCATGCAGAAACATACTGTGCATAGCTGTGGGTTAGAGAATGTTATATATATAATACTACCTGACAGTTTTCCAACTTTGTATTAAGAGAAAGATGCTTGGCAGAGAGAATATGAAATGATCTCAGACCTCAAAAAGTAATAAAAATATTTTTAAATGGCCAAAGATACATTCTGCAAAATTCTGCACCCAGTGAGGTTGCATAACAGTTTAATCAGTTAAGTTGTGTATGTATAAGGTAGATGCATTTTTTTTAGAATAACAAAACAAAAACAAAGAAAAACAAACAAAGCACTCCAAGAGCATGGACCTCCACCAAGGTAGCTCACTCTCAGTGTTTACTTTAAACAGATAGTGCGGTATACAGTATATTTTCAAAGATACTTTAAGAGGTTTGCAGTATAAACATGTGCAAAGTGCAGGCATTTTTTATTTGCGCCACTGAAACCCATTTTAGTATACTTGAAAAGAATTATTATTATTACTTTTATTTATTTTGTGGCTATCGCACATGCGTTTCATTGTTTAATAGAATTCAATAAAAATTTTCTTAATACATATTAACTGAGAAAAGCTTTTGAGCATAAGTTTATTTTTGTTTTCCACTGCACATGTACTCAAATTGTTACGTTTTTATGCAGTTATAACCTGTTACTATGTAACACATGTATGTAATGTACATAACAAATTCTAAATTTATAAACTATACTCAGAAAGTACCCCATGGCAACATGTTCTTTTTAATATAAGGAGCTATTGTCATTTATTGTCATTGACATGTACTGCATCATGATTAGAATAATACAATAAACAACAAATTAACCTTAAAGAACTTGGTGGATGTAATGTAAATTTTAATGGCTTGTTAACCTGACCCCACTCTGCACCCCTTTAAAGTTTCATCAGTTTAATCAGAATTTGTTCAAAGCTTTTCGAGCTATCATGCTTACAAGTAGAATGAGATGCACGCAAACTATACCAAAAATGTAACTGTCATGGCGGAAGAAAAAAGAACAGACCGCCAAACAAAAACACACAAAAACCCCATCTGGACTTACTAGGAAAACATTAGACAAACTGGCATCTCCGTGACAGTAATCTAGCAAATAACGTACGCTTATTCTTGTAAGTAAAGCAACCGTATCCTCATACCAACAGATCATCAGATAAGAAACTCGCAGTTGGAGTTGTGGTTTTGAGGCACATTTTGTTGAAATAACTTCAACTGCCAAGAGGGTGTGATGCTTTTGTAGTTAATGGGTGAAGGAGAGGGAGGATGATTTTGCATGACCCAATAGAGATTAGGTTAATTTGGTAAAATTTTAAGCCAATGTTTTATTTTGCTTGATTCCTTGTGGTCATTTTCTTGTTCTTTTTTTTGTGTTGTCCCTTTTTTTACAGTTAAAGGATACACTGGGAAAGAGTGAAACACACTCCTCAGCTGTCTATTTCTGGTTACCATGCCCGGTCAAGGAGTTGGAGAAAGACATGATAAATGGTGGTCTTTAATGATTTGGAAGGTCACCAGAATGACCAACAACAATAGCAAGCGATTTTTGGAGTGGAGGAGATGTAATCAGATTCCAATTGTGCTCTGGTTTTGATTTCATTTACCTTGACCCCTTCTGTTTAGCTACTGTGCTGTACACAAAAACATCCATTTATTAGGCACCCACTGGGAGAAAATTATGATACTCAATAATTTGAGTATTACGTGCATCAATGTGCATTTATATTTTTGCTTGCTTTTACTGTTACCTAGCAGCACATGCTTTAAATTTTAGTTGCACTCACGTGGATTAATAATAACATGCTATTATAGAACAAAACAGAAGCAGACTGGCATATTTCTGCTGAGTCAAAAGCCAAATACTCAAGGAAGAAAATATTTTTACTGTAAATCAAGAGCACTCCTTGCATTGTCTACAAATAGTTTCATTGATGTTATGCTTGTGGTTGCCACACCTCCTGAAAGCGCATAAAACTCTACGCTTCCTTTCAACATCCTGTGGAGCGAGATAAAGCTTATTACTATTCATGAAGAAATCAGGTAGGAATCAGAGAAAGGATTCTCGGAAGTTTGTCACTGGGTGTGCCTTACAGTTAGAGAGTACGTGTGAGAATGCAATAAGTGATTAGCACTAATCTAATCTGCTACCTGGAGATACCAAGAATGCACAGAATCCTTCCAGGTCTCACGTCATGATCAGGAATAGCTAAAATCTTATCTTATGTTGAGTATTGTGTTTTTATTTTGTTTTTACTTTGTTTCGTGAAAAAAATAAACTTGAAAATTCGTGGGTGAGAAAAGTAATTACATTTCATTATTAAAAAATATGATTTTGATTAAAGAGCTTGAGCATACTGGTGAATAACAATTAGAGATAAGGCATTATTTAGGTAATGTCAATTTATGGCAGTTGTGACGTGAACCTTACACTGGATGATGGTCTAATAAATTTGTTGAGCTCTGAATGTTATCATAAAGGACTTTTAAACAATAGTAAATGTAAAGCTAAAAATACACTGTGTGCTTATTTTAATTAATACATAGTTCCTTATAAATTATTTATCCGATCACCTAGGATCACTTTGTTTTGTAGGTTTTTGTCCTTGATGACAGTGCGCACTTTTGAGGATGTGAAACAGACTGCATTCCACTCTTTAAATAGAATGTGTGTGACACTTGAAGCACTAAATTGTGTTAGGCCCGAGGGTTTCCTGGGCTAGTACTCCTGTCAACAGATTTTCTGTTAAAAAAACCCACTATTTTTGTTCGATCCGTCCAGGGTGTACTCTGCCTCTTGCCCGGTGACAGCTGGGCTAGGCTCTGACCCTGGATAAGTGGAAGAAAATGGATAGACAACACATGATTATTGTTATATGATTACTTTAAAACTTTGACTACCCATACAGAGGCCCCGGGTTAAGCAATACTGTGCTGTGTAGTTGCAGTCAAATTCCTGTCTGAACATGTCACATGTCTCCCAGGCACCGTTGTTTTTTTTCTTTCAACCTTTTTGAAATGTCAAAAAGGCATTTAGGAAAAAAAAAGAAAACAAACCTAGGAAACAGTAGGATCAACTTTGACTTACACTGTATTGTTCCCAATGGCAATGGTTTAAAGCACTATTCAAAAAAAAAAAATGGAACCATAACAGATTTTGTAGGACTTTTGTGATGTTAATTAGCAATTTCCATGTAATAGATTAACATCTAAGTTTTGCCGCGGTGGGAGTGTCGGTTCTTTTTCAATGTTGCTGTCACACCTTAAAATTCCAGATGTTGTTTTCAGTCAAAGAATAATAATTACATAAATAAAAATAACCTGATAGTAAGCTGCTTATGTAACATTCATGCATGACAAATAAAAACAAAGTTCAGATATAGTGTCATGTTTTAAAAACAAGTAAAAAAAGAGGATTGAGAGAAAGGGTTCACAAAACGAAAGGATAAAATAGTGTTCACTATGAGCTAAATGTGTAGACATTTACTCACTACAGGTAAATGTGTTGACATTTAGCTAGTAAGGAAAAATGTTTATATTTAATGTTAATAATTCTCCCATCTCTTCCATGTCACAAAGCACAGCGTTGCAGTTATGGCTTACATAATGTCTTCCAAAAATAAAACCGTGTCTCCAGATGGGAAAGGTTTACAAAAAGACTTTATTGTTTCAACAGATTAATTTCACAATATAACTGGCGTAAAAAAAAATATCTGGTAACAGGACCACTCTATTAACAAATTCTACTTCATGTGGTTTAAAAAAAAATTGCACAACAACGAGACTGAAGCGTTAAATGCAAACAACATGTCTGTGCAGAACACATAAAAAATAGTGCAGACCATCGTTAAATCAAGCTCTGCTTAATGATTTGAATGATTCCTTGTATTCCTTTTTTTGTCTTTAGCTGATACTAAATTGATTGGCAATGACCTGAAGTATATGCTAAAGGTGTAATATGATACAATATGTACATGAGCATGAGTCAGCTTTAACGTGGTGTTGGGGGTTTTGGGGGTATTATCTTAACTGGTCCTTACAATGAGCTTGAGATGATTTTTTTCAGCTTCATGACTTCTTCAGTGGTGAGCTGAAAGAGGGGAGCAGAGTTGGAATTGACCATGAGCATAGCTGAAGGCCCAGTCTCCGTCTGCTGCTTCACTTCCTGGACATCTGAGTAGAATTTATAAGCAAAGTCTTGCTGAGTCCTGGGGGGACTAGAGTCGCTTTCCACTTCAACAGGGGATGACTGGGTGTCTCTCTTATGGGTGTCCCAGAAATTGGGTGACTTGGACTTGTATGACTTATTAATATCCTGCTGATCAACTGACAAGACATGCTGGTTGTCTGCATTTTTCAAAATGCCACCTGAAGGCAAAGGGTTGTAGCTCATGAACTGGTTTAGGCTTTTATTGTTGTGACTGAGGTTTGGCACATTTCTGAATGTTAGAGCTTCAGCAGAACTCTGGTGTTGGGGATTTGTGTGAAATGTCAGGTTGGTAGGGAAAGCGTTTTCGTTGGGCCAATTCCTTTCTGCAGGATGTCTTTCCTGAGTAGGATGAGGAGCCTTACTTTCATCCATCATTGCTGAGGACTCGCACATCTTCAGCAATTTATGAAACACTGACAAGGGTATCTCAATTTCCATTTTGCCATCCTTCTCTCGAGGGAGACTGGGCAGTATTTGACTAAGATTGAGCCCCATTACTTCTGGACTCTCTTTTGTTTCTTCTTTCGGAGTGACTGCAAGGTCTGTGTTTGGAGAGCAGGATTTTTGTACCTCTGCAGCAACCTCTGTTCCCAGTGACAGAGCAGAGCCATATATGGGGCTGCTTGAGGGTGCCGTAACACTGACATCAGCGATTTGTTCCTCCTGTGCTTTCATGGTATAAGGAGAGGGTGCAACTCCATCGCTTGATTCGTCATCTCGTGTCTCAGAGCCTTCATTTGTCAGAGCTCCAGTATGATGATGGGCGTATAGTGTGGATGGTTTGTTCAAAAACCTTGGGTTCTTGCTGGCTGAAGGTGGAGCAAATGATGAAACAGGGTTGTTGCTGATGTCCCGGGCTGATGCTTTAAAGCTGAGGTTCAGGGGCTCAGCCAATCCGGATGAGGTCTTGTACCGCTCTGCCAGGTAACGCAAGTGCTCTAATGGTTCCTTCACCCTCTCTGTTGAGTTTAGACAAGGTTGACTGTAAGGGAATTGGGGCTTGGGAACAGGGGGGTGTTGTGTTGCCAATATTGAGGGGAGCATAGGGGCATAGGGGGGCAGAACTGTGTGGCTTGAGCGATAGTAGGGAGGGTAGTGGAGAGACAGAGGGAAGAGATTTCCATGTCGGTCTGTCTGAAGGTTATGAGGGTTCTGTTGGAGAAACAAACGGTTCATCAGGTGTTTGGAGAGTAGTGAAGGAGCTACATAAGAAAGTAATTCCACACTCAATGCTGCTTGATAAACATTACATAGTGTTGCTGTTAGCCTGATTGTTGTTAGTTATTTTTTTTTCTGTCTTTATTTTAACATGGTTTTGGCTCCTGTTACATATTTTCAGTATAATCCATGAGGTTGGTAACTTCCTAAAAAACATAACTTTCCTTTAATGTATGGATTCATTTATTATGTTTTAACAACAAAATGTTTAACAAACAATGACTGGTTGTCTGTATAGCCACAAGAATAAATTGTTCAATATGTAATAATATAATATATTATAATAATATAATAATATAATAATATATTATAATAATATAATAATAATATAATATATTATAATAATATTTCTGTAATTTTACAGAAATATAAACTTTGCTATACTTTTTGTGTGTGTGCGTCAGTAAAAAAACAATACCAACCTGATACACTGGTATGGATAGCCTGCGTTTGGCTGGTGTCTGGCCACTGTCGTCGTCTTCTTTACTGTAGCCGGCAACAAAGTGGAATGGCTTTGGCTGATGATGAGGCAGCATGGACCTGATGGAAACGCCTTTCACGTGGCATTCATAGGGCAGCAACAGCCTACACAAATAATAAAAAAAATGGATCAGATAAAGACAATATAACTCCCATTCACAGCCAGATGGATGGACGGGCATAATATGAACTTACTTCTCATAGTGTCTGCGGGTGCAGGTGGCTGCACTTGTACTTCGAGGGTTTCCACCAAGTGTATTGTAAACCTGTTTCCACAATTGCTGAGCAGTTACCTGGAGCAATACAAAAAAAATTGAATTAATGTTTGTTTATGCTCGGTGAAATAGTCACATGCTTCAGCATACGTATCTTAAGCTAATTGGCAATGCACATTCTTAGACTGTCTGCCTGTTAATTAATCATCAGCCACAACAGTGTTTGTTGTCTGACCTTGACTGTTATGAAAATATAAGTAGCATTAGCATGGCTTCTTTTAAAAAACAGCTTAAAACACACCTGTTTAGACAGGCATTTGGGTAATGTTTGTGTGTAATATGTTGTCTTGTTTTATATGCTTTTATACTTCCCTTATGTTGTTGTATTGTTTTGGTTGATATGCTTTTATATTCCCATGTGAAGCACTTTGTAATAACTTCCTGTCATAAGAAAGTGCTATATAAATAAATTTTACTTACTTACTTATTATTAGTTTGACTGTGAGTTTTGACATCTAAGCAAAAATAGTTTTACTGCAAGCTTAATTAAAAATACCTTTAACATCAGAATTACTAACAATAATAATAATCATCATCATCATCATTATCATCATCATTATCATCATTATCATTATAATGAGATTATTAGATTATTACCTGGTGGTAGCCACCCAAGTCATTGACAGTTTTGAACATCACAAATAAATCAACTGAAAAAAGGAGAGACATACATATTAAAATACACTTAACTATGCAAATTTAGGAATACTAATTTCACTAGAAACTTAAAAAAAAAAAACTTTCTCAAAAAATTAAACGACTGAGAACTATATATGGCAGTTTCTCGGAGCTGAAGCTGATAGCAGTGGTGTACTTTAACATTTGATTTTATAGCATGAAACAGAATGAAGAAGCTGCAGCGAGAAGAACGCGCTCTTTATAGCATCTTTGTAGCATTTAAAGAAAATGCATTATTGATGGAAGAATTTTAAAGAAACTGGATCAGATAATTGTAATAATCATCTATGTCCAATTAGCTGATGAATAATTTAACAAATATTGATTACTAGTTCAAAATTTAACCCAAAGTTACATCTACACACACATTGGTGAAGAGACGCAAATTGCAAATCAAGCATAGTTTTACGGTCGTTTCCTTTACCCTTGTCGCTACTACTGATTTATTGGGAGGTTCACCATCAAAAGTGAACCTCCCAAAAAATGTGCAGACACATATCATTTTTGAAAGATTAATAATATTTCTAATGAGAATATTATATAATTATACTTCTTTATACATCATTTCCCCCACCCACATTAAAAAATAGTTAATTAACACATTCTTAAACTGTGAATCCAAATGTCCTGAAATAAATAATATTTACTTTGTTTGAAGCCCAGATGAGGGATCCTTTCTATTGGCGTATCTCTCTTCTTCATAAAAAGGTAGAGATCTTTGAGAAATTGTTCCTCTGTGATCTCCTCCACCAGTTCTTTGGTCCGCTCCTCTTTGAATTCATTATGTGCCATGTTCACTTGTACCTGGAAATGCAGTTTACAAGAGAAAATATTTTATGTTGTGCATCATGACTAAACTTTTGTTACTTGTGTTATTTGTGTGAACTATGATAAACACCCCTATGTGAGGTTCTTGGGTGACAATCCCAAATCATCTTAACTAATGATGCCCATTAAATTCAGATTTCTGATTATACATCAGAGGTTAATTATGTTTGAATTAACTCAGTAAAATAAAACTCGTCCCCTCAGACATGCTATTTTTGTGCCATTGATATACGACCCAAAGAGATGCCAGTGCTCTCTTCCATTCCTTATTTTCTACTATATCATCGTACTTCTTTTTTTCTCTCCATGATTAAACAAAAATGAGGCAACCTCACAACAGCTCTGCAACAAAGGTGACCACAGACTGAGAAATATTAAATGATGGATAATTTTTAAAACAATTTTTTAATGATCATAAATAAATGCAGTTAAAGGGTGACTATTTTTAGGAATTCTATCAGAAATACTGTTACTCACCTGTGTTTCCATTGAGAGAACAAGGACAGGTAATATTATTTCATTGCCCGATTAGACCAGAGAAAACGCTGTCTACTACGACTCTAATATAGTGGTTTGCACTTTCTCCAGCTGACATGAAACAAACAAAGATCGCTGCTGCTAGTCTGTTGTCTTGTCAGTCATGAACTTATTTCCAGTGTCCGTGTGACAATGTGAGAAACTAGCAGTGGGGGTGTTTACTCTAACGTCTTCGTGCTGAGATTTCTATCGTCAAACCAGTTCAACTTGCTCTTCAGCTTGTGCTCAAAAACCGTGTACTCCTGTCAAATGCCTCACATATTGGTAGAATAATGAGGAAACCAATGGAAATTATTGCAGATCATATTATAATATATAAAAAGCTCCCTGAAGAATAATACACTGCTCAAAAAAGTTAAAAATGGGGGGGACTGACAATGTTCAACCATGCACCTAATGAGTCAACGATGGTGTCCCGGGGGATCTCCTCCCAGATCTGTCCAGGACATCATTGAGCTCCTAGACAGTCTGAGGTGCAACCTGGCAGCATCAGATGCTGTCCCAAATGTGGTTTGTTGGATTTAGGCCAGATGAGTATGGGGGCTAGTCAGTTGTGTAAATTCCCTCTTTCTCACTGCCGTGCACAGGGAGGAAACCAGGACCCACTGCCCCAATGAAAGGTCTGACACTGGCTTCAAGGATTTTTATCTTGAAATCAGGTCTGTGCATCCCTCTGTGGATATGCAGCCTCGTTATGCCCATCCCAAAGAGATTAATAAACCTTTTGTGTACATTACTTTCTGTGGTTTGTTGTGTCTGCTGCTTTTTATTTCAGATTCAAGCAATTATTGTCCAACTATTCTGCCCACCAGATATTAGACATTTTAAAAAAAATGTTTGCATAGCCAGTAAATCTCCAGACAATCACTGATCCCTCCACCAACCCAGTCATGCTGAACAATGTTACAGGCAGCATAACATTCTCCATGACTTCTCCAGACCATTTCAGGTCTGTCACATGGTTCAGGGTGAACCCGCTCTCATCTGTAAAAAGCACAGGGCACCAGTGGTGGACCTGCCAATTCTGGTATTCTGTGGTAAATGCCAGTTAGACTTCACAATCCCCTTCAGTGAGCACAGGGCCCAGCAGAGGAAGTAGGCCACCCTCATGAAATCTGTTTATGATTGTTATGTTAGAGAGATTCACACCACTGTCCTGCTCATTAGATCATTTTGTAGCTCTGACAGAGCTCATCGTGTTCCTTCTTGCACAAAGGAGCAGATGGGTTATGTACCCTCTATCCAGCTCTCTTACAAAGCTTGTAATGGCACATATTGATGTAGTATCTTGGAGGAGTTGGACTACCTGTGCAACCTCTGTAGGCTCCAGGCATCGCTTCATGCTACCAGTAGTGACACTGACCCAAATGCAAAACTACTGATAAAACAGTCAGAAAAGATGAGGAGGAAACAAATATCAGTGACCTCCACCAGTAAAACCATTCCTGCTTTTGGGAACTGTGTTTGTGGCCCCTCTAGTGCACCTGCTGTGAATTTCATTAACACCAAAGCAGCTGAAGCTGACTAACAACCCCTCTGTTACTTAACTGACCAGATCAGTGTCCCAGAAGTGGAATTGACTTGATGCCATACTCTGATTAAAAAGTGTCCTTTTTTTTTTTTTTTTTTCAGTATTCCTACATAAGTGAACAGCAGAGTTTCCTGAAGGGTTTTCAAATACTATTTCAACACAACCCCTTTTTTTTGGTGTTGTGAAATCGGCTAAGTAGTCTAAACCAGTTGAGTTGACAAAAATAACTCCCTCAGGCCTTTATTTACTCTGTGGGAGTATTAAATTAAGTGTGAAAATAATAAAATGATCAATAACAGGTGTTGGATATGATTCAGAATATGATTAAAAGAAGTAAGTATTTACAAGAGGTTTTTTTTATTGGAGATTAAGTATCGGAATTTCAGGAGCAGGATCACATCTCCAAACACACTCTTTCTGGTTCTCATCTATATAGGTTCCCCCAGTTATACAAGCTGTTCATTCTCGTTTATGTGCCCCACCCTCCATCCCCTTTTCAGTTCTTTAACTTGTTCACATCTATTTAGTATATGGGGATCTGCCAGGCCCGGGAGCTGCCGCCAGTCCCCTTCAAACTTTCCCCAAACCGCAGCTTAATTCATGTGCAAGAAAAGATTTTCTGGGTTGTAATGAGCTCAGGGGCACATTTGTTTCAATCGAGGGACAATTCTTTCATTCTCAGTTTAAACTTGACAGGTGACAAGTATTGAAAGTTAACAAATTATATATATTAAAAAAAATTAATTCCCTAAAATTACCCATTTATTTACTTTTCAAACTAACTAAAGATGTAGGTGACTGTAAAAAATGGATATTGACCATTGAACTCAAGGGTGGAACTTTAAAATCAAATATGTAGCATGAATAACAGAAGTTATAACTAATGTCTTCTCAGAATTTACACAGAGGAATGCAGCATTATATCATCTGTCTGCAATGACGCCTCCCAGTCTTTGTGCGTTGTTCAACGTTGGGGTGTGGCGACTGCCCTTACCAAAACACTGCATTTTCACAAAGCACAAATGAAATAACGATGCAATACTGGAAGAAGGACTATGGGTGAAAGTTTTAATCCTCTTCAGAATATTATTTGTTGAAATTGTGATTCACAGATTAGGGATTTGTCAGCAATGGACTCTTTCCAGAAACACGGCAAACTGCAGGTGTATGCGTGTATCTAGAAGTTCATGTACATCTGAGGTCCTCTACATATTCTAAATGTATAGATTCCATACGTGCTGGTTTTATGCCTCAGTGACCACTGAAATTAAAGTTAACATTGTAACACTTCAAAATAACTTCGCAAATGAGGCCCTGGAGGTATTTCAAGATAGCGATGAAATAGCAAGACTTGCTTCAAGCCTTTCGAAGGCTTTTTAGTCATGTAGGTGGTGCTGCTGTGAAACCAGACTGGGCAATAATCCTTGCTATAATTCCAGCAGCCTCATTATGCCCATCCCAAAGAGATAATAAACCTTTTGTGTACATTAATTTCTGTAATTTTTTTGTGTCTGCTGCTTTTTATTCCAGGTTCAAGCAATTTATGTCCAACTCTATCTGGGTAGAACTATTCTGCTACTATTAGACATTTAAAAAATGTTTGCAGAGTTGGTCTTTATAACCATGTGAACACTGTACCAAATGCCCAAGACATTATAGTATTACTGTATGCAGTCATCCACCTGGATGAGAAAAGTCCAACCTTTATCACAGTCTAAATCCTACTAATGAATCACAGTTTCTATTTTCACGATAACATGCGAAGTAAAAGCATGGAAGACTATAGTGTGATGTAATGTGTTTCAATCAAAGCACACAGTTTTACATTGCTGTTTGAAAAAGCCTTAAATATTAGATGTCTCACACTACCTCCATTGTATAAGCTCCCGGGTGTCTGAGATCTATTAGAGCTTGTTTATAAAAAGCACATTTAAAATTTTTGAGTTTATGACCTAATGTCACAGCCTGGGTCCAGTTACCCAGGGCGTATGTTTGTGACATATTGTGTTCTCCTGTTTCTCCGTCTCCCGTGTTTTGTGTGTTTATGTGCCTGGATGTTTTGGGTCGCCAGAGAGAGAGAGCGCGACCCGGAAGTGTTCCTACGCTGGAGGCAGCCACACCTGCCGCTCGTTACCCTCTTTCAGCTGTTGCTGATCTTCCTCGTCAGGGGGTGACCTATTTAGGAGTGTGGCTGAGCTCCAGACGGCGCGGGATTCTACTCATGTCAAGGCTCGTGAAGTTCAGCCATAGACTTATGTGTGTTCACCCTCGCTGTTTGGATTGCCTGTTGAACTGTGTGTTCTTTTGTGTGTCACCAGGAATTGGAAGCGTAGCGTGTTGCACGGGAGCGGAGTCACGGTCGGGGAACAGAAGCCTTTTTGGAGTTGTCACACATTCTCTGTTATGGACACATTTGCACTGTTTGGGATTTGGGGAGAATCACCTCAGTGCTTGGGGAAGTTGTATTGTGTTTGTGTCACTGTATATAAACCGACTATTCACCGAAGAGTTCTGACTTTGGGTCCTCCATTCCACAACTCCATGGTCTGCCCTCGTGACAAGAGGGTAACTGGTTTGAACCTGCTGGCTAGCTTTGGCCTATGTGGGTTCTCTCTGGGTACTCCAGCTTCTTTCCACAGTTTAAAGACCTGCTTGATAAGTTAATTCATGTTTCTGAATGACTTTAGCTTTTATTCCACATTATTTATTTGCAAAAATGATTTTGGTAAAAAACAAATTACACAGGGTGCTACAACCCTGGGGTCAGTCAGTCAAGGCTGTGTTGCATCAGAAATGTCCAAATCTATGTCAAATCAAAGATGCTGATCATAAGTAAGATTTCTCCCTGGTCCTGCTATGATGAACGATATGGAGACGGTGGCCCTGAACTCCACTTCAGTGTCCTGTGGCAGAGCTGAAGATGCTCATATTTGCATTGAAAGCGACTAGAATGGACAGCATTAGAAATTAGTACCGCAGAGGGACAACTCAGGTTTTGATATTAGCAGAGGAGGGATAGTGGATATATTGGGATGATGAACATGAAGCTGACAGGCAGGAAGAAAAGAGGAAGAGCACAGAAAAGATTGATGGATGTAGTGAAAGGACAAGCAGAGGGTTTATGTGACAAAGGAGGATGCCTTTAACCCCGATGGAATATGGTGAGATGGAGGCAGATGATCCATTAAAGAGATGATCCACTAAAGAGTGCAGCCAAAGAAGAAGAAACAAAGCGCGCACATGCTCATTGGACTGTGTGGACTGCACTTTAAAACCTTTATAATTCTAAGTTAACTGAACAAACTGTGAATGTTTATACCTCGTAAACACAAGTTAGGTTATTATCGTTAACTAAAATTAAACTAAGAAAACTAGCTGAAACGATTTTGTGAACTTGGAAAAGTTCAGTTATATACGTCTTAATAAACATGTAACCTTAAATAAATGACATATATACACATGCTTTAATTTTAACATGTTTCATGCCTTACTTCCATGTATGGTTGTGCTTTCATACTGGGAGAAGTCTGTGTGCTTTTAATGCAGGGTGATGATACCAATGTCCTTACCAAAGAGATAGGTTGGCTAAAGACTTGGTGTTATATGATGACCCTACACTGCTCAAAGATAGAAATAGGCTGTCATAAACAACGCTGACACTAAAAGGGCTTATTTTTTGTGCAAACTGCCATTTTTCTCCCGAACATCATCAGTCTTCCCACCTTTGTTTGAATAAAGAAGAATTATCATTTCTCCACAACAGCAACTTCTTTGCTCTCTTTTTCATCCATCTCGTGGCATGACCTGTTTGTCTGAAAGTAGCTGCCATTAGTACTGGATCGTTTCGAAAATAACAATAACTGACAACAACAGCAGGTGCAGCAGGGCGTCATCTGGATGTGTACGCTGAATTCTACTTCGTGTTGTCACATTTTTCACATCCTGAAATGTGGCTGTTGTTTGTCACCAGTAGCAGCACTGCTCGACACAGGGTCCACAAAGGTTCGTGTAAGCCTGTTTAGGTTAATGTAGCAACAGCTCATGATGTGATATGCTGCAGGGACCAGAACTGTTAAGGTAAATTGTAACATCTATCTCGTAGAATCAAACAAATTTCTAGAATTATGAAATCCATACCCCAATTCAATCTTAGTTTGTAAAAATTTGTTGGCATGCACATGCCAGAAAGTCACCTTTAGTCAGTCAAGATGGTAAAATAAACACCTATCTTTAAAATTAAGTGGTATTTGAAAGTACAATAGTTCCCTGAAATATGTGATTTTTTGATGCTTTATTATACATAAAACTACCTAACTAGTTATGCAAATGCAGCTGTAACAGTTAGTCGGTGGACAGAAAATTATTTGGCAGCAGAAACAATTACTTCAGTGCAAAAATACCAGAAACATTTTACAGTGTTTGCACAGTCTGTGTTGGAAGTGAATGTGGTAGTAAATCATGAAAATCATATTGCAGTAGATTCAGAAACAGCCTGCTGGAGGACAGAGGCTGAAAAAAAAAAAAAAATCAAGATGGATTTAAAGAAGTCTAAAAAAACAAGTGATTGAAAATAAACTTTATGCAACAAGAGGGAGAAAAGAGAGTTTGATCTTCTTGTAAACCATGAAGAAAATGTGCTGCCATTTCTAAATCAGAGGTATTAAAATACCAGCCCCCAGTTCGTTTTCATATTAATGAAACGAGTTCTAACCTTGATGAAGGAAAGTATTACATTTATCAATTTAACAAGGTTACCGGGAGCACTCTTATCTTTGTAATGACAAAAGGAGCTGACACAGCTTAATCTTAGATTAATATCAATAGTAATTCAGGAGTGATTAAAGAATTAAATTACACAAAGCTTACTTATTTAATGTGAAACAGATCAAAACAACCACCAAATACAAAAATAAAAACAACGACTTTAATGTTTGTTCTAATGGCTTTTTATTCATTCAAAGGAGGGAATAGATGCTGCATGGCTGCAATAGCTAATATCACAAATAAGCAGAAGCATAAAAATAAAATCAAGAAATTTCAGCTGAATAATTACATTTATCAAGCTAATTTAAATTTGTAAACATACGAGTCCATGGGAATAATTTGTCTTATTAATTATTAACCTAACCAGTTTATATAAAAATATATATCTGTTTGTACACTGTACTCTTATTGGGCTGAAGGGCAAATTGCTAATCAGGCCAACACATAAAGATGGAAAGCCACACTCAAACCCAGAATTTTCTTGTAAAGCTGATAGCACTAAGCGCTGCACCACTGTGCCAGGAATTCCAAAAACAGCATGTTTTAGTACCATAATGACAAATAGAACAGGTTAAAGTGGGATGCCTACTGGGTATCAGGTAAATGATTCAATTCCCCGTCCTCATTTGTGATAGTGTGTGGCCTCCTCTGCCTGCAAATGGCCACACTCCACCATTAGCCACTAGTCAGTCAATATTACTGATGCAGCTTATCGATATTGGAGTCTGTCCACTCCAATTAATCATTGTTGGTGCCAGTAACACCAGGATACAGAAGATTAAGTCTTAATATGTAGCCTCAAGTTTCAGATGAATAAAATTGGACATCATACTGGGACAGGTGCTGCCATTTGACCTGATACATTCAGTGACCTCCATTCCTTAAACTTTTAGCTCTGGTTTGTAGTCCAAATGTTCACCATCTGGTAGCTAACTTTGTCTGACTGCTTACTTGTAAAGTTACTGCCTGAAAAAACAAAACTGTGAGCTGAAAGACACTCACAGTGCTAACGGGACTGTTCAAATAACTGGTTCTTATATATCCTAAGTGGAGTTGTTCTTGTATGGCGCTTTACTACTCTAGCACTCAAAGAACTGTATACAACATGCTTCATTCAGCCATTCACACCCATTCATTTAAGTACTTTTTTCTATACCTAGGTGCTTTCTGTCTAACATTCACACACATTCACACTTCAGTGAAATCATCGAAGAGCAACTTGGTATTTAGTATCTTTGCCCAAAGTATGACACACACTGGGGCAGCCAGGGATCAAACCACCAACCTTCTGATTAGTATCTGACCTGCTCTACTGTACCTCCTGAGGTACAATCACCCCATTACACAGTTATTTGATCCATTTTCAGTGTAAAAAGGGTCTTCCCACCCACCAGTCAGGAACAGAAGACAATAAATAAACAGCCCTTAAAAAAGGAACCATTCATGCCGTTGATGTGAGCCCTGTATGACTTGTATTCGATGTTCTGATGAAGAGCGATTTTGTTTGCACTCTGCAGCTGTGTAAAGATGCCAACATTGAGAACAATGGCACCACAAACAAAAACCAAGCACACATGTGCTCACCACACAAGCAGCTGAATGGAGTTGAGAGATGTTTAATAGTATTACTCCTCAACCTCCTCAGCAGTGGCATACTTTACTGCTCTTTGTGGAAACTTAAGCTACTGCTTAGTCATACTAAGGATGCTCAAACCTGGGATTGTTCCATAGACTGCTTTTGAAATTATGCTGGATAGACACACTGTGTTGTATTTATGGTTTACTGTCATTTTGGCTCGGAACAAGTCCCAACCAGAAATTTATGATACACGCGAGGGGCTCAAAGGATGAGAATCACTGCTATAATGTACGATGTCCTGTGGATACAGATACATAAAGACCAGCAGAGCAGGATACCAGATCCACTCACTGCAGAGGAGAGAGACTTAAGGGAAAGATTTATCATGCAACTCTGTGCTGAAAAAATGTTTTGGTGATTTAGCTTGTTTTTACAGGAGCCATTTTTGATATTTATTGATAGATTTATCTTCACTAATACCATTAAATGTGCATTGACATGATGTCATACTAAGATATTTTTTGAGCTCAGTTTGATACATTTTTTTCTGCTTCCAAATATATCAGTATTTGTGAGCTATATCGCAAATGCTTCCCTTTGTAGTTAGATTTTGTAGCAATATGAAAAATAAGAAAATAGATATCATGCATTCATTGCAGGACAAACAAGCAATTTGAAAAGATTTCTTTTTTTTTTTTTTTTTTTTTTGATGGTGGTGTGGTTGGGGGTGGGG
>VURO01000238.1:0-17489 GCA_015108175.1 Pelvicachromis taeniatus | reverse complement strand
CAGCCGAGAGATATAATCGCTCCAGCGTGTCCTGGGTCTGCCCCGGGGCCTCCTCCCGGTGGGACATGCCCGGAACACCTCACCCAGGAGGCGCCCAGGAGGCATCCTTATCAGATGCCCGAACCACCTTAACTGGCTCCTTTCGATGCGGAGGAGTAGCGGCTCTACTCTGAGCTCCTCCCGGATGGCCGAACTTCTCACCCTAGAAGACAAATCTAATTGAAATAATTAGATTGAAATGAGTGAAATCATCAACCCCCATATTAGTTCATTAAGCAAGACTAGCAGTAATTGCCTTGATTAACAAAGTAGTTGTTCAAACAACAAGATTTCATTGTGTTTTCCTAAAGTTTTTAACTTGTGTAGAATGAATTAAAACAAATTTCACTCTACATACTTAAATAAATCACTTAAAGTCAATGTAAGTATACTACGTTGATCCAACGTAATTTGATTACATTAGACCACCAAATGCCAAATGTGTTGGTTTGACATGGTCAAAAAAGGGTTATTGTACTTGATTAAATTACGTGGCAAATAGGTGCCATGATTAAATTGTGTTCATCCAACAACAGATTTTTTTGAGTGTAGCGAGCTAACCTCCTGCTAACTTCTAACTCTGTTAAATTTAATAAATTGTTTTCATGGATGCCTGGATGTTAAACTTAATTGTTACACCTGGTAAAGCAGCAAGACTGATCATTTTATTAAAGATGAAAGAATTTAGACAGTTTGTTTGTTTGACTTTGGGACCTGAAGCGGAGTTTGGACCCGGTTACTCTGGGAGGCTCCTGACTACGGTAGCGGTAATGCTCCGACAATCCATCAAGCGGTGTGGCTTCGTAGTTTACCAAAGTTGTACTAAAACATTTTTTGACAGCTTTTTGAGAGCCGTGTACAACATAAAATTGGTTCAAGGTCAGTAAGCACAACCAGAATTCATACATAAGGTGAAACATACGGTAACCCTAGGTTTCTCTCAGATGGATCCATCAGAGTGTAGATGTAGATAGAAAGTACTTATATATAGAATAAACCGCTTGTATGAAGGGGTGAATGTAGCAAGATGAATAATACGTAAAGCAGGGGTCTCAAACTCAGAGGCGCTAGGGGCCACTGCTGGCACTGTCAACTCATTGGAGGGCCAAGTAGAACAAAAAAACAAGAAAACATCCACAAATATTTCCAAAAATGTAGTGTTTTTCTTTATTTTACATATTGTATAATAAGACAAAACTGCAAAAGTAAGCAGAATATTTTCCTTGTTCTTAACTAACTGAAGCCCTTTGTTGAACTACCAAATAAACAAATTGATACTCTCTTTCTGGCCAGACATGTGGCAGCACTTCTGCTATCATTTTGTTCATATGTAATAAAATGAAAATGCAGACATAGCTCTACACATTAGTTTTTGACTGCTAGTGAAAATAGTTTTCTTTACAAATAACTCTCACTGAACTAACACAGTTTGTGCTCTCCTGTACTCTTTCTTGGCTCTGAACCGTAGTAAAGAGACCTCTGGTTAATATGTCGGGGTCCGTGTCTGGCTCGTAGTCAGTAACTAGTTTTACTGTCTGGGTCAACTTTGCTAACAAGAGACAGAGATAGATATTGAAAGGCTGTTCCAACAGAACTTTATCGTGTCAGAGCCTGCGAACACAATGTACAGTCGAGTCTTAACAGATTACTGGGCTCGTCAGACACTCTGTACTGGCTGCAGTGGTTATCATTATATTTACATGCTTTCATCTTCCGTTTCGACTCTCCTTTTTCTCCCTCCCTCGTGCTCACACACACACACACACAACAAGAGGGGCAGTCCCACACATTCTCTGTCTTGATGTTAGACTGTCTTGATGTCAGGCTTCCAGAGAACGAGAGGAAAATGATATAAAAACTGGAGATTCAGTCACAGCTCAGCTACTTACTGTATTAGCTAGCTTATTATCAAAATGTTTTAGTATTTTTGAAAAACAGTATCCAGAAAAACTGGAGCAAAAGCAAAGCCAAATATGGATTTGAATGAAATATTTTTGCATTTACTGAACCTTGTGTGGAATTAGCTCATGTATAACATCCATTCGTGGCATCTTTGAAAAGACACTTACTCTGCATTCCCACAGAAGTGTATTTCTCAGAGCTGTGAGCCTCTCTGCTGCCCCTGCCTGGTCTTCATTGGCTGCTTCGTATAAGTGCTCCTTCCCTCCCTCCTCCCCCCGCTCAGTCCACCAGCTGGCCCATTCCTCAGTGTTATTATTGGATTTCAGAAAGCCGGGAGGGGGCATATATCACATCTCCCTTCGTCACCCCTCCGCTCGTTCACACTCATTCTTTCATTCATCTTTTTCCTTTTTAATAACTCCCTCTCTGCTCTTTGGCCATTAATAAAGATGAACTCACTCTGCTGTCGCCTCTTGCGCTCATCTCTGTCTCTGTCTCACAGTCGTCCTCTTTCTTTTTGCACATTATTGACCCCCCATTCCTAAAATTTCGTCACCCCATCTCACGTGCCTTTCCCCTTACATTTTCCTTTTTCTCCCCCACTCTTCCTTTTCGTCTGCCCTCTGTAAAAAGCTCTTGTCTTCCCTCCATTCCTCTCACCTCTCTTTTCTCCTTCAATTTCTCTCTGCCTGACACAGCAGTCCATCATGTGCTGGGCTCTGGACGCCGGGCCTCCCTCTGACGCCCTCATTCATCAGGACTTTGAAAAGCAGAAATCACTCACTCCTCTCCTCCGCTGGCCGCTGCCACTTATTGCGCTATCCATCACACCTGGCGGATGATCAATACAAGCCCTTCCCCTCTGCTCCCCCCACGTTCCTCTCACCCTCACCACCTCTCCCTTCTTCTCCTTTACTGCACACTGTATTTCTCTCACGACTGACTCTTTGCAGCTCAGGTTTATGCGAGAAAACTGAACTCGTCAGCCCTATCTGAAACAAGGAACAAGGCCAGAGTAACATGATAGCAACAGACAAGTTCTCTTTAAAGTGAAAATGTAATTCAATTACCTCTCTTTTAGGTGGAAATTCACTTATTATCACAAACATTCTTCCTCAAATTTTCCACTGCAATTGAGTATTTGGTAATTTCCAACACTGAGATTTGTAAAGAAAAGCGACAGCAAACTGACGTAATTTCAAAAACACAGAAAATAAAATGAATCAGTATCAGAGAAGACATACCAGACCTAGTATTGCAGCCTTTGATTTAAAGGTAGAAAATCTAATCTATTCCAAAATTATAAGATGTAAATTATTCTGCGTCATCTTATATCACACTGGGACTGCTGGAGAAGACATCTGAAGCAGATATCTTATCCAGGACCTTGGTTAGCATCAAGATAATCTGGCTTTATATTGCACTTTAATAGAGGTTGTTGATGCAGTCCAAAATGCAAAATCCTCAGTGCAAACAGACAGTAACACATAAGCAAAGCTTAACACATGCCATGACAAAGGAAAGAAAGCGCTATTTAAACGCAATAACAAAATAAAATAGGAAGTGACAAATAAAACACAAATCCAATATAAACACAAACACTGCAACTTGACACCAAGAAATGCTGAATGAGAAGGCTAGATAAATAATTAAAAATAACAAACTTGCAGATCATAATATATCGAGACTCGTTCAGCCTTCCTCTGGTGTTTTTTCCTCACTGCAAATTACAGGTATTACAGCCAGTTGTTTTACTGCAGTCTCCTCCTCCTATTCTGCGATGAGATCAGAAAATGTGGTGCATTGCTCCCTCTGGCATCTTAATATCCTGTTATGTGATGTGGGTTAAGAAGAAAAGAAAGAAAAGCCTTTACTGCTAAATTCTGTGAACAATAAGAACAAGTGCCAGGTTATGTCCTCCACCTGAAGCCACCAAACAACTAAGAACTTTATATGAACAAATCTTCAAAGCTTGAGAAAAACTTTAGCTTTGAAATCCCTATGTCAAAGCTTGGGTAAGCTTTGTCCCAGTTTTTTCTACTTACATTAACAATACCAGAGATTAGGCTAGCCAATGACATAACAAAAAGTGCATATTGCAACTATAGACAGCTCCTCAAATATCCAGGTCAAGGGTCATCTAGGCCTTGTCAGATGATTTTATGGTTGAGCTCAGTTTAAATATATATTCTTAACTTTATATTCTTTTACATTACATATGGTTGCCAAAGTGGTTAATAAAACAAAAGCTATTTGTTAGAACAGTCAAACAGAGCTATGACAGAATACTATTTGAGGTGCAAGGAGAGAGAGGCTTGAATTTTTTTGTTGCCTATTTTTAAATTTCACTCGACAAGCACTGTTTGCCTTGCTTGCCCCATTGGAATGCCACCGCTCTAAGGTTACATTACTTAAAAATGCTTGCTTGCACAACATGAACAACTTTTGCGAACCATGTATTGCAGGACAAAGTTTAGGGGTAATATTTGTTTTCCTGGTGAATTTGATGAATGGCATTAGTCTGACATTGGTATAGTTGTTTAGTAGACGATATCAAAATGTTTATAGAGGTTTATTTATCTTGTAAGCACTGAAGTGAGCAGTGATGGATTGTGCAGTGAAAAATATTATATTTGCATATTTATGAAAATTTGCAGTAGATGGACAAAAAATCATGCAAAACTAGGTTCCACTGAAATATAAAGCTTATGTCAACCATTGTGTATTTACTTATGTCATAACAAAGGCATATCTCAAGGTCAGGGATTGATTAGAGTGTAATTGTACAGGTGTGATCAACTTTGAAGAGTGCCAAACTGTCATTGCAAGAGTCTGAGCCATGTCCAAAACTGAAATTTGTCAGGTTACAGTCTGCAGTGGTAAAAAGCTACTGACGGTATTCTGATATCAGCCATTACTAAACAGTGGAGCAGGTGGAGCAGTGGACTGACACTATCATCCATAGGACCAGGCTATAAGTATTCCTTATGAAAATATGAGGGAAGGAAGTTCAGCTGTAAGCTATAACTGGAGTGAAACTTTTTTCCAGGAACTAACTTGTTACGCATGGGTCTAAATTGATGGTGTTATTCCACCGATCCCTCTTCAGGTAGGGCCCAGTTAATGGGGGTAGGCAATAAGAGTGGCTAACAGAGGCCATAATTCTGCTGAGAGCAGCTTTGCTTAGTAAAACTGATTTGTTCAGGACAGAGGAGTCGTTAAGCACTGCAGCCAAGCCTCCCAGATCCTAATGCCTTTCTAATCTCCTTTGGTATCGCTAATTCTTTTCGTTCTATACCGCCATTAAACTTCTTCACAGGTTCTTGGCAATGGATTAAATTACACTGGATGTATTGAGCAAACTAACCACAGATTGGCCTGTGCTGCCCTCGCTGGTGTAGGTGGAAAGCTGAGAATACTTTGGTTAACTGGTTGCAGCTGCACAGAAAATATAAATGTTAGAAAAAAATAAAACCCTGTTCACTGTGCATCACCTCAGTTTGCACCACTTATGTATTATTATTAAAGTCAGCATCTACTACAAGCATCTGGTTCTTTAGGATATAATTACCTTGTGATCTCCGACAAAGTCTAGGCAGTTGTTTATTAATCCTTGGAGACTCCTCAAACCAGCTGGAAGAAATAATTTTTGTCATTTGCATTATGAAAAACACCATTAACTCATTTTCCCCTCAGTTTCCTTACTTTCTAAATGGTGCAAAGGAAAGGAAAGGCAATAAAGTCTGTGAAGGTTCTCAGTTATCCAGATCATCATAGTCTAAAGAGCTTGGGAAAAAAAGCATCTGGACTTCTTTAAGTTGCTTGAAGATGTTTCACCTCTCATCCGAGACATCCCATAGGGCTTAAATCTGGGACTCTCCACCATTTGACATTAGAACTGAAGAAGCTTCTCAGATGAGAGGTGAAACGTTTTCAAGCAACTTAAAGAAGTCCTTTTCTTTCCAAGCTCCTTAGACGATAGGCAATAACAACATGGAACAGAGACTACAAATATAAACGCAAGATCAAAACTCAAAACCCAAATTATTAACCGAAGTTCAAAATCATTACAAAAAAACTGCCCTAAAACTTTCTTACACAAATGACAAGTTCTCTCTCTCTCTTTGCTTTTCATTGCTTTACATTTTAGTTAAATTTTTCAAAAAAACATAAAAATAACCCATTGTTCGAATTTCTGTCTTTAGCACTTCTACTTGAACTTGATGTTCTTTATGTCAGGCCATAATACATTACTTATATACACTCAATCTGGGATTACCTAAATGGCCAAAAGATACTTGTGGAACCTTCTGCCTACACCCTTATAGGAGAGTCCACTCAGGAAGTGATTTGCTTGTTGCATATTTAAAAGTTGGCATGTTCTGGTAGCCTATGGTACCCTCTAATGTATTTACAACCCTGTCATAGTTTCACTGGTGGTCACTTCCATCGCTCCGTCGCTTTCAGATAAGAAAGTTTAACTAGTGAGTCACCCATTTGTGTTGCCAGCTGAAAGCATGGCATAGAAAGTTATGACTTTCTATGGTCAGAAGCTAGCTGCTTCATGTATGGATGCCCCTTAAGGTTTGCTAATTCTGTAGATTCTACTTTATTTCTTTTTAATCTTGTACTGTTACTAATTTTTATATTTATTTATTTTTGCCAGTAATCCATGAGATTTATGTAAAACACTCAACGCATCGCTTTTGTAAAAAGATCAGCCAAACTTTTGAGTAATACAGGTTAACACCACAATGTGACATAATGAGTCAGTGTAACCTTTAATTTAGCCAGGCAAATCATGAAGACCACATTCTTATTGAAAATGGCAGCATAGCAAAAGACAAAGTTTATTGAGAAAGCAGAAATATCAAAAGTACAAATAACAACAGCACACATTGAAAAACGTCTCCAGATGCTGCCCACAAGTTTTAGTTAAGTTCCGCAGACAGTAATTATAAAATGTGCCTTTAGGCCAGTGCAAGTCTGTTTTTTCAGTTTAATATAAAACCTTTAAAACTGCATGGTTGTAAAAGTCTGAAAGAGCCTTCTGAGCAACAGTAACTGACAAAAGAGCTTTTGATTTTCAAACATCGCTGAGAACAAATGATGCCTGCTTTTAGCTTTATAACTTAAATGTAATGGTAGCACACAACAGGCTTAAAATAAAGCTACTTTCACCCTCTGACACACACTTAAAGCTATGTAAACTGACATGACCCCAGAGTTGTAGAGATGCAATAGGGGTTTTAGATGTTGACATAAAACCAAGCAGGCGGACCTGCCAGCAGCTCAATTATCTGTCATTAGCAGGCAGTGCAGCACAGGCGCAGGGTAATTTGACAATCTAAACTGATGCTCTTTCATGCTGGACTGCTCCACTGGACCAGAGTAAATATATTCTCGGGCTAATGCGTATGAATAGAAGAGCTGTGTTTGAACAGCTGAGAGAATGTAAAGGGCCAGAGAGACAGAAATGAGAGGCTAGATTTGATATAAAATGGTGATGCGCTCTGACAGCCTGGCTTAGAGCTTTCCTGCAGATTGTTGTTTCAGTGTTGTGAAAAAGGCCAAACCTTCTGATACCATCTCAGCAGACACAGAGGGATGATCAGGGGTTAATCTCTTCTGGACCCCTTGTCTCAGAAGACAGCTTGTTCATGCTGATTGGATGTTTTTGAACTGAAATAATCCCAGCGTCACAGCCTTATCTCGCTTGTCCTTTCTGTAATTTATTCAGGATTTGTCTCTGTGTGTTGGACAATAACAGGCAGGTGCTAACATTCGTACCCTTTGCCTCTTCTCTGTCTTTACTTATGCTAGAATTAAGACAGAGATAGAACAAATTTAAAGAGGAACTTCACACTTTTTGGTTTTGACACTGCATGGAAGCAGGATTTTGGAAAGTCAGGTTGGTTAGAGGCACCTTGGCAGAGTCTGATGGTATTTTTTATTAGAAATAACAGATACAAAGCAATGGACACAGAAATGCATTAGCTTTGTCAAGCTGTATTACCCTGGCTGCCCTCAGCCTCTGTTGTCTGGCGCCTGTCAGGACCTGACTTAAGAGGGACACTTGTGTCGAACACCTGGGGATCAAGTGGAGGCTGTGACATCAGCACAAATAAAGAAATGTAGTGACAGAGAAACAGGAAGTGGCAGAGGTGGAGAGATGCTCCTGCACAACTACAGCTGTGACTGCATCCAGTAGCTGCAAGAACCCACCTACTAATTTATTACCCACCATAAGTGAAATAAACCATCTAGTTTTATACATGATGATCAGTTAGCCCATGAAAAATATGCAATTCTCTTTTTCTCTTTGATGAATTGTTCCACATTCCACTCATCCAGCATTTCGTGATTTATTTTTTATTTATTTATTTTTACCAGTAGTGCATATTTTACTTTTTCTGAGAGATTTTGGTCCGTTTTTGACATAATAGCATCATACAGTAACTGGAGATTTGTCACCTGCACATCCATAATACGAGTCTCCCAATTCGAACCACATTATGTACTCATGGACTGATTTAATGGCTATGGAGGCCATTTGAGCATAAACATGTTCAAGAAACTAGTTTGAGATGATTTGTGACATGGCATGCTATCCTGATGAAAGCACCATCAGAAGATGTGTACGACGTGAACATAAAGGGATGGATATAGTCGACAAACACTCTCAGGTAGGTTGCGATATTTAAACAATGCTCAGTTGGTAGTAAAGGGCCAAAAATGTACCAAGGAAATATTCTCCACACTGTTACATGAGCAACAGCCTGAATCGTTGATACAAGGAAGGATGTTTTCATGTTGTTTACGGCAAATTCTGACTTTATCATTTGAATGTCAAAGCAGATATTGAGACTCAACAGACCAGGCAATGTTTTTCCAATCTTCTATTGAACAATTTTGTGTGTGATCTTCTGCTGCTGTATCTCATCTGCTTCAAAGTTTATTGAGTGGTTATACTCTTGCCATCCCATCAGTTTGAAGGAGAAAAAAGTTGCATACCTCCGTTCTTGAGCTCCATAAGCTTCACCAGTATGAACATAAATATCTTTCATGTTTTCAGTCAACCAGTCAGTTATGATATCTGAGTGATTGATGTGTCTTTTCTCTGTCAGGGACCCCTGATACTGTATGCCACACAGGATTAGTGACAGAGTCACAGACTGACCTGTTGATCCTTACAGTCTTACACATTCCTCTGCACTGAGAGATTCGAACATTTGTGCATATATATTACATGTAACTTGGATTTCTCTGTTCATATTGACCAATATCAAGTTTTTTTTCACTTCCCTCCCTCTTAGAACATATGGCATCAATTGTTTTTTTGGCCTGATCCTCTCTCTTTAATCCTTCTTTTTGTGAGACAGAGCACAAAAATGGGAGAAAGAAAGATGGGAGTGTCAGCGAGAAGCACACGGCAGCTGAGGGTCATTAATCACTGTCATCACAGAAAGAGACGGAGGATGAAAGACATGAGAGTTGGAGCGCAGCAGACATGGCAGCAATCTCTCTGCAGAGATGAGATGAATCAGCCTATTCAGCGGCCTTTGCTTTGTTGTTGATATGAAGCTGTGACATCACATCCTGCTCAAGAGCGAATACTGAAGTGCTGGAGTCAGCGAAGCAGGAACATCCTGCTCAAAAGGGAGGGGAAGTGGACGCATCACGCTCTGACCAACAAAAGCATATGGATTTTGCATTGAATTACTGCCAGTCTAGAATCTCCCAAAGGCCCTCAATACCTGGTGAAGACAGCAGAGTTATGGATCATGAAAATATTCAGACTCCAGTGGGAAAGGAAACATATTTAAAAACCTGACACTGACATGTATACTGACATGTAAAGCTAAAACACAGTAATATTTGGTCAAATCTAATCCTGTGACATCTTGCCATGAAAATAATTCTTGGGTCAAAAAGAAAAAAATGTATGTAGAAGTTTATAAAGAAATAAAAAGCATGGATAAACTGAAATGGCTAGTTAGCTGTTAGCCCCAACAATGGCAAAATGAACTGACAGTTTGTTTTGCTATGAATTAAAGCCTCAGTTTGATGCTCCCATTACCCTACCAGTGGTACAACCTAAAATAAAGAACATAAATACATTTGTTTTTGCTAAAAGCTAACTAACCTAGTTTAGATAACAATGGAACATATTTTGACAAAATATGAGAAATTATTGTGTTACCTTAGTGGGCTCCATAAAATCAATTATTAGTTTAAATTAATTTGTCTTAAAACCTTACTGTACATTATTAAAAGGATGTATACTGCAGAGTAGTAATAACAGGTTTACAGATGGTGTTGCAGTCTTTTACTCTTCCAAAAGTTAGATTTCCAAATGTAACTGGATGCTGGCATTATACATTTGACAGGCAATTAAAGCCCATTGCTATCTGCTAGACCTCACCTTCTGAATCAAACTTCTTCACAGAGTTTATGCTGCTTTTGCCTTTTTTGAACATTTTCATCAGACAAATAATGTGACCTGATGAGTATTACAAGCCACCCACAAAGTTTGTGCTTCAGTTTTGGTGAGTGACGTTCTAGTGTTTTGTTAGTCTATTAGCACCAATTGTCATCAAGAGGTTTAGTGTTAGCACTCTACTCTTTCATCTAAACATGCTAGCATCTGACTCCCGAAAAAACAGCAAAACCAATGGCTGACACTACAGTGGTGCCATTCAAGACATTTGCCCAGACCAAAGCCATTTAAGTTTTAAGTCGTTACATTTATTTTTATAAAGCTGACCATTGTAATGGTACAGTAGTCTACAGGGAATGACTTGCCCTTGGAGTCAGCATCAAGTGGCCACTTAAGGAAGTTAATTATGTGGTATTTTTGCATTGACTTAATCTTGTCTTTTCTCATGATATCCTTGTGATATAGGAAGCCAGTAACATTTTAGCTAACTGGTAAAGCTGAGAGGCCTCCCAAGCTGTGGGTGATTAGAGGAATGGCAGAAATAAGTGATATTCCCACAGCTTTTATTTATGAAACAATGCAGTGGAAATGCGTTTGCATGTTTTGGGTCTTTTTAACACTGACACATTACGCCTGTTTTGTGGTTGAGCGGAGGAGCTCATCAATGTTTGATTAACAGCAGCTTGCAGGCTGAACTCAGTTACAGGTGGCACTGACAAGAAACTCGATCTGTGCCTTACAAAGTTGTGGGCAACCTGCATGTTGTTAGTGGCACCGAAGGCCAATCCAGCGTCAAGCCTGACACTTACAGTAATGCTTACATGTTGTTCTTCATCTCCAGCTGAGCAGCTAATTGGAAATCTTGCAGACAAAATGACATCAGCAGAGCATTTTATCCTGATGAAGGTGTGTTTTGATCTTCAGGCAGAATGTGTTTGTATTATTTATATTTTTATATTTATATTACTCAGATATCAAGGAAATGTTACCAAGAGGGCTAATGTGGGTTGTTGTTTCAGACTAACGTCTGGTAGGGAGCTTGACCGTCTGATCTGCCAGAAGGCTAACATGCAAGTATGAAATAGAAATTTCAATGATTTAATTTTTATTTTCATTTCAATGAAAACACAGGGCAAGTGATTTAGAGAAATGATATGTGTGCACTAACCAAAAAATTAAATAATATTTCAGTTGAATTAAATTATATTAATTTTTAAAAAAGACATAGAGGAAATAGAGAAGGAGAAAGGGAAAGCTGAGGAATGAGCATGACGGTAACATCCCTCTCTTGCCCACAATTCATACCATGGCTCTGGTCTGCAGCACTGCGGTTAACTCATAAATATGAACCAGATACTTGAAATCAGCATTCTTTATTATTCTGACCATCACGAAAATCTATAACATCCCTTTGCTTTAAAACTGTAACGACCAGATCGCATGTTCTGTATATATTTTTCTAGCCTCAGGCTAAGATGTTATGGTTGGAAAAAAAAAGTTAAGAGTATGATGAATGTGTTCTGGCTAGAGGAAGGTGGGTGGTCTACATCTGTCAGCACTGCTATTAGAGCAGACAGCACAGTTACAGGCCAATAAGCCTCACTATCATCACCATCATCATCAGCAGATCTCCTTACAACAGCTCTCAGCTGTCCACATCACAGCCTTGACAGTCCAAACATGTACTTACTTAGAGAGCTCCACAGCCGAATGTTTTGCATTAAAAGACCAGCCTGTGTTACTGTATGTACTCAAAATGACAATTCAACTAAATTATAAAAAGATTTTCTCACTTGTTTTGTTGTAGAAAACCATGTAGATAGTTTTGGTAGACTCTGCCAATCCAAGCAAATACACTGGATGCCAGGGTAATATTTATATTGTTCTTGGTGCTCAGAACATGAATAGTTAATTATGAAGTTTACTAGTTATCCAGTATGATAAGTCACCATTTAGTTATTTACATTAGTGTGCAAAAGTCTCAAACCATGCCCATTTTGCCTCCAAGGAGCCAGTCCGTCTTGTAACTGTATTTAAAAGTGATCTCAAGCAATAGTTCTCCAGACTTTCTGAAGGCCTTTGAAAGTTTTTCTTTGGACACTGGGTGCTTTTTCACTAATTTTCAGTCCACTTTTACCTGACTGTTTTAGAGGAATTTTATTCCTCTCAAAGACAATAAACAGAACTTAAAAGTCACGTCTTTAAGAAATAGGAACAAATTCAGCAAGGAAATTACACAGGACCTGAAAGATCCTTCGGACCCTTCAGTTGATCCAGCTACTGTTGGCTGAAGACTCATCACAAATTGTCTCAGTGGAAGGGTGGCTGTCAGGAGGACATTTTTAAGGATGGGAAACATGGAGAAAAGGCTGGGGTATGCCAAATTACACAAGAACTGGACAGAAAATCAGTGGCAAGATATCCTATGGAGGGCTGAGTGCAGTTTTAGATTCCCCTCCCCTCAACATTATTGAAGCAGTGTGGGATCATCTTAGTAAATAAAACAAAAAAAGAGCCAACATCTGAAGAAGAGCTTTGAATGTCCTTCAAGAAGCTTGGAGTACTATTGTTGACTATTTAAAATAAAGACAAGGAAGTTTGCCTATACGTTAGTTCAAGCTGTGTTGAAGAATAAAGGTGGTCATACCATTTACTGACTTTGAAGCCATTTTGATTGAACAAACTATTTTTGACTTAAACACTGTATTTGCATTTATGTTTGCATTTGTTTAAACAAATCTCTGCACCTATTTCCCATTATACTAGAAAATATAAAGCAAATGAGGGGTGGCTCGAGACTTTTGCACAGCACTGAAGACATACAGACCAAAATGGTATTTTCTCACGGGAAAAACAAACATTTTCAAGCCCTGTGTCCTGAAAATTAATTAAACGTGTAAAGGCCGTCCCTCTAGCACCCAGTAAACTAAAGGATCTGTCAGTTTTAAAAGCTAGTAAGAAATGTATCCACTTTGTACATTAAAAATTTGGAGAACAGTCCTTAAGCTTAAACTGTGCTTCTTGTTTCTTCCCACAGACTGCACATATAAAGTTGATACAGCCCCATGACATCACCTGTTGGTAAAGCCCTGTCTCGCTGGGTAGCAATCTGTAAATCACACTTAATATTCTGGCTTATTATCCTTTTTACTCCCACACCATGTTCTTTCGCAGCATCTTCTCCCTGCTCCTCCTTGTTTACCTGTGTTTTCCTGGAGCTGTGACGCTCATCTAGTGGAATTTTTATGAGAGACTTACTGGAGCAATATGAGCCTGGGTGTTATAATTACTAAGCTAAGCAGGAAAGCTGCTATCAAAACAATGTGACGCTGGTTTGTAGTGCTGATTCATGACTATGAAAACCCAAGACACACACACACACACACACACACACACACACACACACACACACACACACACAGATGGCAGTTGTGGAAAATGCAGGCAACACTTTGTTATCCTTGAGATTGGGGAGGAGAATAATGAGGTCACCTCTGAGCCAACTCTGCTGTGTTACATTAATGAGGTTGCTGTCTGGCACATTGGCCAACCACAAGGACACACACACGCACGCACAGTAGATCACCTAGCATTATCTGTGCTCTGTCATTTGGCCTGGCACCCATACAGAGCTGAAGAAAGAGAGTGTAGCAGAGCATGGAGCAGACTGCACCGCTGCTCTATTTCTCTTTCCAGCTTATGTTAGACACTCTGACAACACAGCATTGATTTATGAGTCCTGCAAACACACACAGCCAGCAGACATTGCCAGCGTGCGCGCCCGTGTGTGTTTTGAACTCATGTGATTGATTATCCTGTCTGTCTTGTCTGTGGCATTTTTTGAAATGTAATCTCTTTGAACAGCATGGAAGGTTTTGAGACCCCAGAGACTCCCCATACCCCACCCTTCCCCACAGCCCCCTGCCATGTCTGTCCAGGCTCTTGGTGTATCCTCGCTCATATTGTATTTTGCATACCTTTGCTCAGGCTTCCTACGAAATTGAATTCCCTCTCTTCACGTGAAACTCTCTCTGGGATTAAACTGTCACTGTGTGATTTACTGTATCCTTGCTATAAACAGCGTCACCCCTCTGTGATTGATGCGCCGGCCAAATGTTTTGTGCAGAGCCCATTGTCACGCCAGCAGACATTTGATTTTGCTTACTGCGCATTGACAACAGAACTTAACACCGTGGAGGATGTTTGCTAGGTGGTGACGAGGAATTTTTAGGAGGCAGAAAAAAGGAACAGTTCAACTACCAGTCTTCTAGTCCAGCGCATGAAGCTGTGGATTGCAAAGTGTCTGATAATTGTGCAGACTTTTGAACACCTTAATATTTTTAGGACTGTGAAAGCACATTAACCTATTTCATGATAATTTTTTGCTTCTTAGATGTAAACATGAAACAAACACAAAATACCTTTGCATTCTCCAAAATTTCCATCATTTCCTCCCCTCAGCCCCAACTGGTCACAGCAGATAGCTGCCCCTCCCTGAGCCTGGTTCTGCCAGAGATTTCTTTTTGTTAAAAAGGAGTTTTTCCTTCCCACTGTCGCCAAAGCTTTTGCAAATATGGGTTATATGATTGTTGGTGTTTTCTCTGTGTTATTGTAGGGTCTTTGCCTTACAACATAAAGCGCCTTAAGACAACTGTTGCTGTGATTTGGTGCTATACAAATAAAACTGATTTGAAATTAATGACATTTCCTATGCTCTAATTTTTTATTTTAACTTATGACTGACTGAACCAGGGGTGTCAAACATGAGGCCAAAGACGGTACTTTACTGTTTTGGGAAATGTGAAGGCGGGCATATATTTTTGACTTTTAACTGTTATTTCCACCGATGGCAACGAGGGCTACGACTATACCAAAATAACACAAAAGTCATAATAAATTGAAATGTTCCTTTAAAGCTTCCGCTCTGACGCAATCCCAACAGTGACAGCGTCTCATTTTTCTTCTCGCGTTCATGTGTGTGTATGCCGCTACGTAGCAGATGATAAATGAGCGCAGCAGATCCTGAGAGACCTTGCAGAGGAAAGAATAATGGGTATTTAAGCACACTTGTAAATTACCAACACATTTGTCTTAGGCTGTCCCCTTAGGGATGTCTTACAGCACAGCACACAAAGTATATAAAGCTCACATACATCTGTTCCACATAGCCTTATTGGATCTGCTGACATCACTTAAATACAAACTGTCACGCCATGTACCATAATTCACACTTTGACAAAGCGCATAAAGCAGTCTTTGCACCTGTATGCATGTGTGTATATGATAGAGCCTGCCTCAGCAGGTGTGCGGCAGGTCACGCAGAGTGCACACCGATGTTTATCTCTAAGTACCACAGACAGGCATGCCGGACCGCCTGGTGGGAAAATGGGATTACAGCTATCTGTTCCTCTGTGGCGTGCTGTGCGCCAAGCTTGTGAATTTTGCAGTTACATATTTCCATCAGCCGCGCACATGCTGCCTGCCACTTAGCTATACGCAGAGGTATTTGACCCACCAAAAAGGTTGCTCACGTGACTGAAGGAAGCTGTCGATCACCATGAAAAGTTTGTTTGTTTAGCGACAGCTTCATTATTTTTATTCATTATGGCTCTGAAGATAAACAGGACCCAACTTCTCTGCTCTGAACTTGATGACTTTGCTTTGACTTCTCGGTGGACCACAAAGCTCGAGCTTGTTTTGAGCGGGCTGCCAAAGTTGGGATCACGGCGCACAGCTCTGTGTTCTTCCAGCCGTGACCTGCTGAATGGCTTCCAGAGAAGCCAGAGTCCTCCAATTCATCATCATCCTTCATAAACAGCCATTAATGTTAATGACAGGTGTCGTGACATGTTTACGGCAGCATTATGTCTGCTTTACAAGACCGCTGTCAAGTCAGGTTTTACAGCCGTGGTACTGGAAGGCAGTGAGGGGACGCCTGGCAGCGCGGCCAAGCGGCTCTGGGATGTTACTCAAACACACTCACAAATAAAACGAGAGCACAGTGTTTGGCAGGGAAGTCGGTCTGTTTGACAGGGATAGCCATCAAACCTTCTCATTAAACTCTCTGGATCCAGGCTTCCCTGCCCCTGAGAGTTTTTATAGGAAAATCACTATTCTCAATTTGCTGGCTTTTATAAAAGTGTGTCCCAGGTAATGGCTGTGGATTCTGGTGAGGTTTAACCACAGAGCCCACCCGTCCCTTCCCTCCTGCTTTATGGCATGCTGTAAAGCTGCTGGCAGGCTGACAGTGGCAGTATCTTTTTATCCGGCTGCTAATTTAAGGAAAGGGATTAAGGTTGTAAATAACGCACATGGCGTTGGCTTTTTCCTATTTGCTGATGATGAGAAAGGGTTTGGGTTGAGGCATGTGCCTCATACAGAATGTTATAGCAGTGTTCTTATTTTACTCTAGTTGTGTGTCTCTTTGACGCTTTACAAATGGTTAAATAGCCATGCATAATTGATTTAAATGTTTGTTTATATATTTAACTATTGGTATCCCTTCAAATAGTATCCCATAAAGGTTTTTTGCCTAATTTAAAGTTAGTAATTAGCACATTAATAAAGCTTTCTAAATTAGTAATAAGCCATGATAATAAAGCTCCTTGATGTAGTAGGTTGATAAAAATAACATTGCCATAAGACCACTACTTCCTTTCTGTGATAAAAAATATTTATAATGAACTCATCAGCCACATGCTTTCATTAGTTTTTCATTAGAATGACAGCAGTAGGTAGTATATGGCTTACACTTGACTCTTTTCCTGAGGTAAAAACATAAGTAGCATAAAAGTGAAATGCTGTGATAGGAAAGTCTGGTTAGATGGCTAAAAACACAGTACACAGGTTATGTTGATAGCTGTCAAATATTTGAGTGAAAACTTGGATTATGCAGTTCACATATTTAAGCGCTGAAGTTATTAAACTAAAAAACAGGACTTTATACTCCTCTCTAACACCCCTCCTGTAACCCAACCCGGCCGAGACTGTTGGCATCCCAGCTACCTAAAATGAATGAACCAAATATCAAAGGGTTGCAAATCAATTATGTGATCATTTGTAGAGGAATGATTTCAGTTTCAGAATTTAGAATTTATCAGCATATAGA
>VURO01000237.1:7811-21483 GCA_015108175.1 Pelvicachromis taeniatus | reverse complement strand
CCAATTTCACAAGCCACATTTCATATCACACATTTACTAAGGATTTGGTTCAAATGTTATATACTGTACTGTATATTACTTGCACATTTAAAATATATTTAATATTTTTATATTATAAATATTGGTTAGCAGGTTCAGTCCTACTGGGAATCTGTAAGAGTTACACTGAATTTGTTGACGTCTGTGTTGTTTTTCCTTTTAACACTGTAAAAATGCCTTCAACAAGATGATTTCGAGGTGGGAATTATTCATTTGGTGGGATAAATAAAGCTGAAATAAATAATAAACACACCTCTCAGTGTTTCCATTGTATTCCTCTCTATTTAAATGCCTGTCTGTATTTCATTGGTGGTATTTATGCTTGTACCTAACCCTTTCTGTGGGTGGTTGGCACTACAAGAAACCAAGAAACAAAAGAAAAATAGCTATCCGCAGATTGTGCACTATGTGGCTAATCTGCTCTGACAACTGTCCTGGTGTGGGTTTTTCATAGAAATGAAATGAATGGATCTTTACGGCAGGACAAAAGCCATGTTGAGAAATTGAGGGACAGAGAGGGAGCCAAAGAAAAGCACCATGTAGAAAGCAAGGGGCTTGTTTTGGGAGACAATCCAAGTGAGGATGGAAGGCAAGATAAAGTGAGGGGAAGGGAAAGAGAGGCAGTCTGAAAGAAGGGCAGATTAGATGACAACACAAGGAAGAGACAAAAACCCAAACAAAAAGACTGACAAAGACAGATGCATGTGCGAAGTGCATGCTTTTGTGTAGGAGTATACTCAGCAACATGTGTTTATGTAATACATGATGGGTCCCTCCGCATACAATATTGTTCACAAGGCTTTGTAGACATGCTTGTATTTGTCTGTAAGTAAAGTTGTGAAGTACGAGTGTCTGATGTTTTGTCTTTTGTCTTTCCCTGCCACTGCTGAACGTTACCTCTCTGCTTCAAGGACAGTGACAGAAAGAAATGGAAGAAAAGAAGACATGAAATGAAGCACCAAGACAGAACTTGTCCACTGCATTTTTATTTTTTACTCTGACAGCTTTTTCTTGATTTCTGACTCACATTTTCCACAACGACTTCAAACAAAGGAAAACAATAACTTGTTGAAATGAAAATGTAATTTTCCCCTTCCCATGCCCCTTCCTATAATACCAGTGTAATACAGGTCTTGTTGTTTTCAGGTGCGCTTGTCTCTTTCCATGTCTGTCTCTCCCTTATTCTCGTTTTGATTCTTTTGTCTTTCTCTCTTTCTAATGTAATAGTTGGCACTTTTTCTCTCTTTCTTTTATTCTTCCACCCCAACCTTCAGTTCCTCTCCGCCCTTCCTTCTTTGTTGCCTTCATCAGTGCTCCTGACAGCTCCCTGCAGTTTGTTATTCTTCTATCCATATCCTATTTCTGCTTCTGTGTGACACTCTCAAAGGCCTTTCCCTCTCAGCACTGAACTTCTTCTCAATCCTTCTCTTTAATGTCTAATTCAAAAAATTATTTAGAAATTACACGCAGCACCAGCAATCATGATTGCACTGACATTGTATCCTGTATTTAAAAGTAATTTGTCTCTTTTATCAGCTACCTTATCTTCTTTCTTTTCTCATAATTATCCTAATCTTTTTTGGCTGCCCCCCCTTTCCAACAAGATATGCATGGATAAATCTTGATCAGGCCAATCCACATGTTATCCTTATCCTTGTCCACATTTTCACATCAGTAAACAAATCTACATCACTCGTCCCGTGCTCACACACACCTTTGAAATATTCATGCCTATGTCAATAACTCCAAGGACACATTCAGTTAAGTTGCATCAGCTCTATAATTTATGACCCACCACTGCAAGGTTTTCACCTGTCATCCCGATTTGCCAGAGAAATGCCTCTTGTGCTGCACCGCATGTCACGCTCCCATGCATGAACAAAGACATGCAGCAACAAAGACAGCACACTTCCTGCAGCCTGGCTGATGAGTTATTTGTGTGATGCCCCCCTGCTGCCAAGGAACATGTGCGCCTGCCTCAGTGATTGCAAATGGCACAGCCACACCTAAATAAACCCAAGTTGGAAAATCAGACATCAAATGACAGACGACAATGAGCTGCCTTTTTTTGTTTTTTGTGGCTCAATATTCCAAATTTCAAATGAACAGCATTCTGTTGTTGGAAGAGTGTTCAATAGGTTAAGTTGGTGTGAAATTTTAAGCTAAACAAAAATGCAGAAGATCCGTGTGATGGAGAGGATATTATTTGAAATTCTTTGAAAATCTGAATCATAATTGGGCTATTATAAACTGCATGCTGTATTTACAGATCTGTTAAGTTATCTTGCTACCTTAACACAAAAATTGTAATGTCAGACTATGAAAATATGACTTTTGATTTATGATTACAAGGATTGATAAGATGACATTGCATGCACAGGCAGAGAGAAATTCTTACTTGCTATGGAAAATGCAAGGTTCGTTTCCCCGCAGCAGTGCCTCTGGCTCAGTGGGTATACAGCCCTTCCTTAAAAAATGCAAGGGGCTGTGAGAGTGATGGTGCACTGTTTCAAGTATTTTATGAGTTACTGAAATTAGGGTTAGGTCTGGCTACCGCGCATGTGTTTGAAGATTTATTAGACACCAGAACAGTGCACAGTACTCAATTCAATTTAGTAGTTTAAAGTAGCATGAGACAAGACTATACAGTAGTGGCAAAAATATTTCTTTTGCTTTTTGATTAATGTAGGCTTGTAACCCTACAAATGTGGTAATTCTATTTGATGAAGCAAGGCCCCTGTTGCATCAGCAAAGAGAGAGACAGTCCTGGTGTCTGTCTAAACAATGACTTAAGCTGAGATCATCTGATCCTGTCACCACTTAATTTTTTGTGTCAAAGAGGCTGATATCCCTAAGGTCTCATGGAGTGTCTAGATGAGCGGCTTAATATCTAGCTATGATAATTATAGCATTCAGAAATAATTCGTATACACGTGATTATGCTAATAGTAATTTTGCTTAGAATACAGTCCTTAGAATTAACAGATGAAATTAATGTATGAAAGTAATCATTCTGCAATGATTCTGAATGAGAGATTTGTAAACAAATCAGTGGGATCACCATGCAGAGGCAGATCTATGTGATCTAAGTCTTGGGCAACTGGAGTCAATGTGCATCGGGAGTGTTCTCAGCAGGAATCGGGACAGGGGAAGTAGAGTTTGTGTACGTGTAATAAGCAATGTTTTCGTAATAATGGACTAATTTTTTCTCTGGACCTCGGCGTATCAAGTACCAGAAGACTAACCAGACAACTGTAATCTAAAAATTTGATTTACAATTCATTCCTTTTCTGTTTACTCTACTCTGATTAATTTTGGACTTTGGACCAAGTCAATACTGTCATATTTAATGGAATTAATATTTAATGTTGCTTTTGTACAGTAAATGATCCACTCACCTCATCTGTTTGTCTTGGAGAGAGACAGTCCCACTGACCAACCCACTGTTGGTCAGTGGGATTGAGGTCAGGACTACAGGCAGCCCATGCCATCCTCTCCACTCCCAAATTCTGGAGGTAGTCTCTCATAAACCCTGCTCTGTGGGGGTGAGCGTTATTAACTTACATTACAGATTTTGCCCCCATTTCCACTGGCTGCAGAATCTCATCTTGATATTTTTCTGAACTGAGATTACCCCCAGTGATAAGAAACTTTGTTTTTCCATGAGGGAGCTGCTACCCCGCACAATCACGCTGGGTCCACCAAAAGCAGTTACCCTATCAGTGCAGCATCCAGCATAGCATTCTCTGTGTCTTCTCCACACTTCAACTCCATGATAGAATGGTTGTAGGCAGAAACTGGACTCACTGCTAAACATAAAATTCCTCCTTCTGGTTCCAGTACACATGTTACCAACACAAGTGCAAACCAACCTGATGGTGAAGGATAGTCATAGAAGATCTAGTGGTAGACCTATGATTGGCTGTGCAGTCTGTTCAGGATTTTCTGAGTATAGAGCCGTTGGCCATATCAAACCTTGACTGCAGACCGCTTACAGTTCCCGAGGGTTGATTAGGAATAGGTCTTCTTGTGGTGTTGTCTTCTTGGGATGCCCACTTCACAGCCTGCCTCTGAGACCCCCTATTCTATGGAACATGACCTTCAATTTGAAAATCGCACTAGGCCTCACTAAAAATAATGCCCCAACTGGTTTTTACAGAAGACTACCTTAAAGTTGTCCTATATCACAGACACTATCCAGTTCAGTCAACCGTGGCATGCAGTGGGCAGACACCATTTAGACACTTGACTGTGCATGAAGTGCATTTTCCTTAAAAATGTGGCACCATTAATGGGGAAATGTACTGGTTTTCCAATGGTTAAGATTTATTGCGAAGAACCATTGTTACAATAAAGAAAAAAAAAAAGGAAATCAAAGAAATGGCTGATCAAACACAGATTTCCTTATTTCTTGTTCTAAGTTTAGTTGAATCCAATATGACCTGCCTCTAGTCTCCAGCTGTTAGCATTCTTAGTATTCAACAGCAATAACTCTAGAAACCAACTTTGCCAGCCTGTTGTATGATTGTGTTGTATCCAAATCTAACTGATCTGAATTACAGCATTATATGGAATATAAATTGCTAACCAAGACACCCTGTTTTTGCATTTTCTGTGAAACAGCTTTATTCCAACTGCAGTACCACAGATGCTTCACATTTGGTGTGGACACTCAGTCTTTTGTAGCTTAGTAAACTACAAATGAAAAAACTGGTGATGAAGTAGACCAAATGAGTTCAATTTGACCACTGAGTTTGTTCCCATGCTACCCGATAAATAGAAAGCTAGCGCCATCATTATGCCAGTGATTAACATACAATTACTGTATCTACAGTAGGACTCGCTTATACTTATTACAAGCATAATTGTCTTAGTTTCCTGGAAGCATTCAGAGCATGTTATTTCTGCGCAGGTAGTGCAATGTAAAATACCAGGGAGATAATAATTTGTGCAAAGTATTTTCTTTGGTTCATGATGAAAAATGTAGTTTGTGACTCACTAGTATTATCAGCAACTCTCTTTCAAATAAACCAGGGGACTAAGAAGATATTTACTGATATTATTAAAATGTAAAACCAGGATTTGAACTCAGAAATTTATTACAAGACAGACGCTGATAAGAGCTTTAACACTCAAATGAGACTTCTGCAAATTACTTCTCAATAAAGCTGTGCAGTGCATTGGTGAGGCCTGGAAGTTTTGGAAGAGAATAATCGTCTTCTTTTTTTTAGCTATAGGAGATATTATTCATTATGACAAACTGCTTTGCCTCTGGCCAGATGAATTAAATTCCTAAGTAACAGAATTGTGAGGTATTCGTCTTTAACTGAAGCTACTTAAGCTTCAGTTTGCTATTTATCTTCACTCAGCTCGCTCAGCCTCTCCCCTGGGCACTCTGCGGCTGCTGTCAGGTTATACAGTAAATCGTGACTGTAGTTTTAAATCCTCGCAATGGTCCCTGCAGCAAACAGCGGAGTGAAACAAGCAGACTGCAGAGTATGTGCAATCCACATCAACTTCCCCTCAAAACCTGTGTGATGGGACGGAAGCAGCTTTGTTCAGCAATCGCTACCCTTATCAGAGCAGCAAAATCAACAAAAGCAATCCACGCTGCACAGAATTACAGACTCGATTTCTCACACAGCCACTAGAGGCTGCTTAATGTCAAAATGTAACCGTAGGTTGTAATAGCAGCGTCCACAAATGACAAATCCATCTGTAACTGAAACACATGCCACTGAGCGTTCCTTGTTTGTGTCCTCTTTAAGTGGCTTGGCTTTAGCTGTCCACATTAAACTGTTATACTGTGTACAATATGTATTATTAATGTTAATGACTATCCTAGTTGTGAAGATTTGATCTTGTATAACTGTAATAAAGTACTTGTTCAAGCCAAATCATTCCATTACTGTGGCAGTCAACCCCAGGGCTAAGTCCTCCCACCGAATTCAGAGGTTTTGGAGTCCATGTTTAGAGTAGAGGTGCTTCATAATGGCCCTTAAAATGTGGCTGTAAAATGCAAGCTCTTCACTTGAATTTAGAAACAGATGTGTTCTACAATGACTCCTGTGTTTTGCTACTTGCATTTGTTTTTTTATTTTCAAGCATTTATGTTTTTTTTTTCTAAATGTGCTGTTAAATTGTTTATGCTGTTTTCTCAGTTCACTTTTGCTTTATCTTTTTTGTGTGCGCTTTCTTAAGGTAAGACTGGAATGGCCTCTCACAGGAGCTCATTACTATACTCTCAGGATCCAACAAATTGCTATGCACACGCTGTAGTTCAGACAATGTTTGATCTTTCGTGTTGTAAAATATCAATCTCTGCAAAATGTTTACCTTCAAGAGGCCACCGGTCGCAAATAAATGCATTTCAATTACACTTGAATTGGATCGTTGAAAAAAAAGAAGTATAAGTTAAATAACAGAAACCAGCCGTAAACTCTTCTGATGTCTTTGAAGCACTTTCCATTAGCTTGGTAAACAATTTGCCAGAGCTGTCTTTCATGTGTGAAGAAAGTGGCTGATCTCTTACATATAGAACTTCTTTGACTTTTAAGCCGATATTTACAAATGTGTCTGCACTTTGAAAATAACTTCCCACTGATAAACTCAGACTTGACAAAGGCCACAGAAGCACGCAGTTTGTTTTGGTCTTATCTTAGATGTAAGTCATCCGAGGACAAGGCAGAGGTTCAGTCTGGCCTTCAGGGGCTCTGAAAGATATTTACACATTACAACGTGACACATAAACATCCGGGTGCTCGGTGAAGAATGAGCAAGAGGTGAAACAAGAACGATTCATTATTTAAAAACTCATGGATAATTATAGCCTGTGAAAAACTTCCAGTCATTACTTACATTTTCTCAATATATGTGTGGTATTAATAAATAATAGACATCGCCCTGTCTGCTCTGTGGTAAGTCGTCATCAGTTAACATCCTTATTATTTTGGATTCCTTTATTTCTTTGTCATTATTGTGCATGGTAATATGAAGTCTCACCTACTTGTGTTCTAGCACCTGAATAATGGATTCCCTGAATGTGAATCTGGCTTGAGCAGCGCTATCAGTGCATATCGAATGAAAAGGAAAATCTTTTACTTTATCTTTATCTCCATACTCTTTTATTTCTATGTATTTGTACGTACGTGTTGCCACTAATAAATGCAACTTTTGAACATCACCGTTCTTCAAAGTGTGCAGCAGCAGTCACCTACAGCAGTCCTGGACAGCAGAACGTATGACAAACAACTCTTATTCAAACAGACACAGGAGGAGGTGTCATGCATTTAGAGTTTCTCCCTCGAGGTACAAACTCACAACCTCTGGATTAATAACACAAACAGCCAAACATGCAGCTTGGAACAAATAGGTATCTGGTGAGGAAGGAGCGTGTAGCAGCATATACACCCAGACTTACAGTGGCATTTCATCCAGACAACACATGCTACCGATGTACAACATATGGAACACAGGTCTTGGAACTCCAGGGAAACCATAGCAACCACTGATTAAAGAAACTGTGTGCTTAATTGAGCAGCTGTTTTCCTGCAATTCACTGCCCTGTCAAATACTGAATATGATAAGCCAGTGACTTTCCAGCCCAAAAATATGGTAATACAGCAAAAGAAAAAATCAAATTAATTAATAAATTTTTCTTACTGGTGTGCTGCCCATCGGCAAGGACATGTCTTCAGACTGTCCTCCAAACCAAGCTGTTGTGGTATTAAATTAGTTTTATTTATTTTTTCTGCAGTGTTGAATTTATGATCAGATGGGTAGTCCGATTTGATTCATAGATTCGCAAACAGAAAACAATATAAATTATCTTTGACATGGAGCTTGGATGATATAAATTGTCTTTTATGCAGATGCACAGACAAAACTAAGCATATGTGGCAGGAGAAAGGGTTATGGAAATGAATCCAAAGTAATCTAAGCAATGTGGCAGCCTCCCAGCTATGGTTTGAATTAAGTCTACCTGTCATATTTTAAGGACACCCTTGGCTAGAAATGCAGATTTATTCCAAGCTTTTATTTTTGTAAATGGCTATACGTGTAGAATATTTAATAAAGTTTTGAAAGTATGAAGTAATTTTAGGATTTCTTCCTGGCATCGGGTGCAGGCTGTTGTAAGCCATTCAGAAATCACATTATATCACACAGTTTTTGAACAGGCAATCAGGAGCGACAGCGAGGGTGCGGCAATTGACAGTGTTGCTGTTGTTACTGCTGTTATACTGGCATAATATAACTTGAATTCTATTTTTCTTTCTGCTGTATTTTAAGTTACGCAGGAGCATATTGCTTATCATTCATGAATGTAATTCTTCTTTTTTTTTGTTTTTTTTTCTATTCTAATGATGTCTTGATGCATGCTCAATCATCCAGGTAAGGAAATCCCAAAAAGTTGATTCTGTTCATCTATGTTCGGATGAACAGAATCAACTTTTTGGGATATTCTATTGAAAAAAGTAAGAAAATTAGTGACCATAAAATATCTCATAAAGAAATTGTATAAGGTCATATTTCAAGGCAGAATTAAAAGAATATTTTTTTTTCTCACGCTATTAGCAAGGTTCTTCTTAAGAAGCATTGACTTTGTGTCTGTTTTTTTAATATTTCAAACAGCCTACACAAAACTATCCAAGGACAGCAAGACGTAGTTTGGAATATATTAGAAGACGAGCTAAATCACAATACCAACTCAATCCATTTGGTTTGAATGATCAATAAAATCTTAATTTTGAATTTTGTTTCTACAGCTCTAAGATAAGAAAGGATTGAAACAGATACAAATACAGCATGTGCTGACAAAGCAATGAATTTTGGCTTTGCTTTCTTGTCTCAGGGAGATGATATCATGGTGATATATGGTGAAAGTGAGATTGAAGCAAACGACAACCTCTGGCTGTTCTGCAGTATTTGTTTTAGGAAGCCAACAAGTGAGGGTCTCTCTTAAAAAGGCACTTTTAATATGCTATATTCCTTATCTTAGGTAATCTTTGGACTATGGAAATTAGCAGTAGGTTACTGTTTTATAAATGTTCAGGAGTTTTTTTCTCATTTCACTTAAAGGTCGGTTGTTTGTAATACATAAATAAATACATAAATAAAGAGCTGTGTAAAATCATAAAACCTGATGTTCTGCATATTATTAGAAGCACTTATTATTTCTTATGTTAATATAATTGGTTAGTTAAATTGTATTGAGAAAAAAAACTGCAAATTTTTTTGGTCTTACAATAGTAGTAATAGCAAACACGACTCTACTGTACAAACTTTTTGTGTGTGAGAGTTTGCTGTCTTGAGAACCTTACAGCATATTTTAATTTCTTGATGAAATCGCAAATAATTCACCAGGAATATCGTAGTAAAAGTGCACAGACAATTCTCCTGCGACCTCTTGAATAATCATGCGGAAAGTGCTATAAAATACCCTAAAAAATGCCTCAAAGAGAGATATAGGGGATATTTTTTGTTGAGATAAAATCAGTGTACACGGAGGGTTGCAATTCAGTGGGGAGACGGGACGTGCTGCAGTTCAGAGATGAGTTTTTAAACCTCCAAACTAAAGATGGAGAGCTGCTGCACTGACTACAGAATGGGAGAGATGAAACTCTGAAAATGTGTTTCTGTAAGGTGGAGAAATGTTGCATAAATGCATTTGATGCCCCCCCCCAAAAAAACAAAACAAAAAAAACAACAAAAAAAAACAAAACAAAACAAAACAAAAAAGTAAAAGTAATAAGAAAATGCACAAAATTGCCCATTAGCTGTTCTTTAGTGAAGACACATCATTTACATAAACTACAATACAAATGTTGATATACACTTTGACAACCCTGTGTTCTGGCAGCCTGTGAGACCTGGTTGTAGAAACAAAACGAACAGCACAGCCTTTAAACGATACTTTGAAGGGGTTTTCTTTTTTTGGCAAAATTAAAATGTTGAATAATTACAATTACACATAATGTGTGGGATACCTTTTCTAATGAAGTTCTACATAACATTAGGGAAAGCAAAATACAGAAAGGTGGGTGCTAATTAGGTATTTTGTGCTGATGGAAGTGAAACTATGTTCTCATTTAATGACATGCAGGAAGTAAATTATTTTGGTTGCACCAAAACATGCGTGCCTTGTTGAGTACTTATTGCTTTAATACTTTTCACCACCATCACAGTACTCACATTGCATCAGTATGTTTAAAAACATCTTGACAGCACAACCACAGAATGGAACGATAACCTGCACACTGGGGGCAATGTACAATGCAAGCACAGAGTGGTTAAACCATTAAGCTCGGAGGTAAGGAAAACAGGGTAGCATGATGTTTTGATACTAACCCAGTCCCAACAGTGATTTCAAATGTGTGCTGAAATATGAAAGTGGAAAGTAATGTACTAAATAAATGAAGGCAGAACTCCAGAGATTTTACACATCAGGGTTTGTTGGCAGATTTTGGGGGAGCGGTACTAATGCATGTGAACACAGTTGCCTAAAGCTTTTTGTTGCTTTTCCCCCAGAGGACAAAACATACATGAGTGAAATATTAAGATAAAAATAACTTCAGATCCAGAAATGCAATATATATGAAAATGCTTACAAAAAGGGCAAAACGCATCCAAAAAAACCTCACATGAAAACAGAACATTATAGAGAGACGAAACCAAAGCTGTTTTTATTTTTGCTCTGTGCTTCTGACTTCATTAAATTTTGATATATTTCAGAGAAGACAGATAACCATTTACGTGTAACCACATTTTCTAAAGTCGCATAACAACAGTTTTAGTCTGAGAATTAAAATAGTCGATCCTGTCTCTGTGATACTCATACAAGTCCATCACTACTCCATGTGTCCAAGAGAACTTCTGGCAGGGTTGTTATTTTGCATGCATTTTCACAATTTCCATATTTTTCACATGCATTATGTTTCTTGATACCAAGCACATTTCCCTCAATATTTGTGCTTCTGAGTTCAGTGAGACCTGTCCGTGACCACCTGCCAACCGCTGGTTCCTGGGGAAAAATCTGTGTATTCCCAACTGTTTGGTGAATGGTTGCTGTAGGTTACTGACTGTTGCAAAGAAGTTACTGCACCAAATACCCCCTTGTGATTATTTTGATCACTAGTAGATTGCAGCCGTTGCTTGTAGGTTGCATGGAAGACAACAACATGTCTGCAAACACTCGCCAGCTACACATATAAGAATAAAATGATTAATAAAGCTGTTTTTATGATTTTTTTGTGCTCATTAAAGAGTTGGCATAATGGAGTCAAAAGTTCCATTCAGCGCTATGACTGAATTGAATTATCGTGATTGACATGTAGAGTGCAGAGGGTTTTGCAAAACATGTTTACACATCACAACTAGTTAACAGTCAGGATGATGTTTTCTGGGCCAAGGGAGTCCGAACAGAATGTCCCAAACTTAGATAACAAATAGAATCAGTAGGATAATATTAATAATCGAGGCTAGGCAGGGAGGTGTCTTGTCTCTGTCATATCAGGAAGAGGAGCAGATACGAGGCGAGATCGGACGTGAAGAGAAGACTCGTAGGGAGACAGCAGGACTGCTACGTCACATCCAGAAGTAGATAGTCATGATAATAATTGTTATTGTTGGGGTATAAAACTGTACGGCTCGATCCAGGGTCATCCTTCGTGTGAGGCAGATGGCTGACTTCACACCGAGGTCCAGCGCTGTAACTTGTAATTTCAACTGTTGAAGCAAGTTAAATCTTTTTAACACCTGACATTCTTCTGTACTTCCTTACAAAAACCCAAACACGTCACACACCAAGTGACAGCAAAAAGTGTAACACAAATGGGAACTGGAGAATGCGTGGCAAATATTTGCACACAAGTTGTGCCCAGTTTCAATCAACAGCAACTTCCTAACTGGTTGCTGAAATCACATTCTTCCTCAGAGACAGATGGTTGCCAGGGGGTCACTGACTTGTCTCTCGGCCAGTATAACTGGGCCCTTAATGTCTGCAAGCAAAACACAACTGCATCATCAACCAAAATTGCAATATGCATCAGTCATAATGTTGGCGATGTCAGTTTTGATAAATTGAAATGAATCTCTTTTTCATATTCCATCTTGAATTGTACATGTTTTACAGAAGTGCTATGCTAAAACGAACCCTGCTGTTTTACTGTTTTTATCTCAGGATGTTAATGTCAGTTTCAGTAAAAGGTTTGCCATAAGCTCAAAGTAACCAAAAACAAATAGCAACCAAACAAAACCGTCTAAAGAAAGACAGGCCACCCCAAATGTTGGAATCAGCTTACATTACAGTAATTCTGTATCAGAATCAGAATACTTTATTAATCACTAAGGAAATTATGTGGGTTACAGCTGCTCCAATACAGTAACAGTAACAGACCAAACTATTTAAACAATATGTTAGAGATTTTACAAATTTAAGAAATAGCACTAATATATACAAATCATTCAATTATAAATATCAAGAATTTACAGAGGTGATATTAAATAAATATCAAGAATATTGACAAGAATATTACAGGGGTGGAGTATTCACTGAACAAAAATATAAACGCAACGCTTTTGTTTTTGCTCTCATTTTTCATGAGCTGAACTCAAACATCTGAAAATTTTACTACATACACAAAAGACCCATGACTCTCAAATATTGTTCTCAAATCTGTCTACATGTGTGTTAGTGAGCACTTCTCCTTTGCCGAGATAATCCATCCCACCTATGGGTGAGTATGCTGGCCATGCAAGAACAGATCCGTGCAATATGGGGCCGTGCGTTATCATGCTGCAACATGAGGTGATGGTCGTGGATGAATGGCACAACAATGAGCCTCAGGATCTTGTCATGGTACCTCTGTGCATTCAGAATGCCATCAATGAAATGCACCGCTGTTCGTTGTCCATAACATACGCCTGCCCATACCATGACCCCACCGCCACCATGGGCCACTCGATCCACAACGTTAACATCAGCAAACCGCTCACCCACATGACGCCGCTGTCTGCCATCTGCCCTGAAGAGTGAAAACTGGGACTCATCTGTGAACAGAACGCCTTTCCAACGTGCCAAAGGCCATCACATGTGAGTGTTTGCCCAGTCAAGTTGGTTATGACAACGAACTGAAGTCAGGTCCAGACCCCGATGAGGATGATGAGCATGCAGATGAGCTTCCCTGAGATGGTTTCTGACAGTTTGTGCTGAAATTCTTTGGTTATTTAAACCAACTGTTGCTGCAGCTGTCCGGGTGGCTGGTCTCAGGCGATCCTGGAGGTGAACATGCTGGATGTGAAGGTCCTGGGCAGGTGTGGTTACATGAGGTCTGCGGTTGTGAGGCCGGTTGGATGTACTGCCAAATTCTCTGAAACGCCTTTGGATGAAAGAGGGATGAACATTCATTTCATGAGAAACAGCTCTGGTAGACATTCCTGCAGTCAGCATGCCAATTGCACGCTCCCTCAAAGGTTGCAACATCTGTGACATTGTGCTGTTTGATCAAACTGCACATTTCAGGGTGGGCAGTCTAAGGCACACCTGTGCAATATTCATGCTGTCTGATCAGCACCTTGACATGCCACACCTGTGAGGTGGGATGGATTATCTCGGCAAAGGAGAAGTGCTCACTAA
>VURO01000234.1:0-27733 GCA_015108175.1 Pelvicachromis taeniatus | reverse complement strand
TGCCTTTACAGTAAAGAACACCTGCATTACATCTGGAAACAGCGACCGCTTTCCACACACCTCTCCATCCTTTCTGGATGTGACTTTACTTAAACTTAGTTCAATTTTTAACCCTAAATTAAATTATAGCCCTCTCAGTGAAGAGGAGGCACAGCTGTCTTACTTCTTATGTGCGACAAACACACACGGCAAGCTTCCGGAATATCCGCCGTCATTAACGGTGTTGGCACATAAACACAAACAATATCAAATGTTTTCTTACCATGTTATAATAATAACAATAGCAATATAATAAAGCTTCAGCTAACAGCACGTCTCTTCCGTTTTCACATGCACGCTGAAGGTTACAGACAGGTCAGAGTTCAGGGAAGCGTCGACAATATAAAATTAAAGACGGCTCGGCTGGACGGAGAAAAATTGAATACTGACCCCTGCCGATCGGGAAGTCAAAGTGCAGTTTTCATTCAAAACAGTAAGACGAGAATATAAAACAAGTATACCTCAAAAAAGATAACTAAACTCTACTGATTAAAATTAATTTGTTGACACGTGCTCTTTGACACTTATTAATGAGCAATAAAACAACTTTTAGTTGCCTAAAATAACTGCACGTTGAAAAACAGAGCTCATAAACTGCTTTGACTGACAAGAAAAATGGGGATATTGGTGTTGTGAATTAACACAGGACAGAAAAAGTCAGGCCAAACAAAATAAAGCACATATGAAGTTATTATAAGGTGAAGGCGCAAATACATTTTAACTGCAGTTACTGTTACTCATCATGGGCATAAAATACATGGTACTTCGGGGCTTTTAATTATTTCTTTTACTGACTACAACTGCATTCAATCACCATGGTCTGACGGGGTGCTTACAAAGAAAGAAGCTGCTGCTATAAAATCTTGAGGCTCAACTGAAATTTGCAACTGCCCACACAGACAACCCAAATGTCTTCTGGAGAAAAGTTTTATGGTCAGATGAGGCAAAAAATCAACTAATGACAAGAGGCATGTTTCGAGGAGTAAAGTTGAGGCTTTCACACCTTATAACACTGTACCAGCTGTACAGCATGGTGGTGGTAGCATCATGCTCTGGGTGGTACTGGTACATTGCACAAACTGGATTCATGAAAAACAAAAACTACCTCAAAATTCTTCAACTTCACCTCAAATCAAAAGCTAGAAAATTGACACAACTGGGCGTTCCAATAGGATAATGCTCCCAAACTCATATTAGGATAAAGCAGGCCAACATTAAACTTCTGGAATAGATTTCCCCAAATCCCAAATGTTAAACCTATTTAAATTTGTGGACTACAATAAAAAGTTATGTCCAATTTAAACTAACTCTACCAATTCTGCAAAGAAGAGTGGTCAAAAATTCTGCTAGAATTAACCTAGAAGCTTGTTGAACCCAAACCAAACCTTGCTAAGGAACATTAAACCAAATATTAGTGGGGATTTTTTTTTATAAATATCATGTATCTACCAGCTTTCTTAGTCACACAGAGACAAGCAGAAATTATTTTAAAAGGTGTTTATTGCAAGACAATGTTGAAGAAAAAAAAATCCAGAAACCGTTGTTCAAGTAAGACAGAAACAAAAGAAATCTGTACTCACTGTATAAAAACAAATGGAAGGCAAGTTTATCTGATCCAAAAGTAGGAAGAAAAAAGTATGGCCTTTGAGAATCACTAGCACTTACAGTATACATCACAAAAAACCTGACGACACCTCAGCAAAGTAAACATTTCGTTCCATCAGAGGTTGTAAACAAACTTTGTGAGAGCAAGCCTGGATTACTGAAGGTACCGCAGTAGCTCTACAAAGAGACTACATGACGGCTGTATTGTAAATTATTAATACTGTACAGTTGTCTAATTAACACCACGATAAGTTGTTAGTAGTAAAAATTAGATACTAAAATTAGCTCCTTTAATGAGGAAGATCCCCGAAACAGTCAGAACACCGACACGAGTCTAAATTAAAAGTTAATCTTCCCGAGAAACAAAAAGAAAGAAGCAATCATTCATTAAGTATTTAAAGCCCCATCTTAAAACTCATAAGGAAGTGGTTTATTTGCATTCACCTCTGATCGCTAACTATGAGACTACAAACAGTTCAATCATATGTACCTGGCACCTAATTATGCTAGAATGGCTTCCAAGGATAATATCGGCTAATGAAGAGAAGATAATGTAATGTTGCTGTAAATAGAAACTCCAGCTCATGGCTAAACATGAAAACTGGCGACCCTGTTTAATCCTCAGTGTGGATTTTTGCTGCTGACTTGTGCTTGTGTATGTGTGCATATGCGATTGTGTGTATTTAACCCAACTAAACAGGAAGACAAGTGGTTTTATCAGCTAAGTGACGTAAAAATCTTTTCCTTTTTTTTTGTCGCCATATAACATTTTTTAAAGATATTCCAGAGCTTAGCGCGCTCCCATGACTGGCCAGTATAAAATCAAGCAGTGGTCCACTGTGGAGATACAGGTTGTTTTTTGACATCCAAACCTAAACAAACATCATCTTTTTTTCGTTTTGTACTTCAGGATATTTCCAGCGTGTATCACATTATCAAACCATGATCACACAGAGAGAAAAACAGATGAAAAGTACTTGTGTGTGATATTTAAAAGTTGCTTGTTGTGAGTGTAAACCGCGAGTCGCGTCTGGTTTTGAACACTCAGAGTTAACCGGTAATGTAGCATAAAGCACTGTTATTATTCCTATGATTGTTCTAAAGCAATATGACTGAGATGGCTTCACTGTATATCCTGATATTGCTTTACTGGATGTTTTTTCCCATTAATACTGTGAAAAGAGTGATATTATTTCTTTTTCTACATCCAAAAATAGATATGTTTTTAGCCCAGAATGATTTCAAAAAGTCAAATTTGATGATACAGATCTCAACAGATGATATTATGCATACAGTACTGAAACCAGAAGTTTGTACAGAAGATTAGGATTTTTTTTTTTACAAAAGAAGATGGAGTTATTGTGCAGTAATGATGCAGCAGTGTGCTCAGTAGCCCAAGATGTATGCTGATGAAGTGACTGGCAATAGAACACTGGAGCTGTTCTCCCTCCTCTGTCTGCTGTTGGCACGGCGACTGAACCAAAGGCACATCCCCATTAATCGTCCTAAATGTCAGAGAAACAAAAGTTAGCAAAAGTACAACTGGCTTCCAACTTGCCTTCAGTCTCTACTGACCCTTCTGTCTGACAGTATTTACAGCAAACCATTTAATGCATTCTAACAAGTGACGACAGAACATCCATGTTTATTGGTCATAAAGCTTTCTGGGTCAGCTGCAAGGGAATAGAAATCCAAATTTACCTCTTAAACACCAAGCTTAAAAAACAGACCTGACCATCATAATGTAACACAAAGTCAGTTACATTTCAAGGATAGCAATCTATCCAGTTAGGAAGCATAAGCTATTGTGACTCATTGTGCATTGTATCTGCTTGGTGCAGATTAAAGTGAAAACAGGTGCGCTGGAGAGGGAACAACATTATTTTGTAGCCTTTATTGGACAGGACAGTAGAGAGCGGACAGGAAGGAATGACAAGAAATGACACCCAGGCCTCTGCACCCTTTTGACCCATGGATGCTCAATAAGATGAGAGTTATATCGACCTAAAGGGGAATGGTTTTGCAGGTGGTGCCGACACACCATGCTGCTCTCCTTATCAACTCCTGACTGATTTTTCTCAAGTTCTGCGCTCTGCTAGCATCCTTGTCATTACTAGTAGAATAAGACAGCACCTGCAGCTCGTTCAGGTTGCTCAGGTTGTCTGGCTTCTCCCGAAGGTTTGTCGTGCCTCCCAGCACAGTTTTAAAAGTGTGGTGGGGAAACCAGCAGGGGGTGTGTTACACAATGTTGCATAGTGCACCTGTTGTCACTTTAATTTTAGCCAAAGAAAGTGAAACGGTGGTTTACCCTTCCAAACTGCAGAGGTTGACGCTCCTTGAGTTTGACTGACTGATTAAGTGCTGCCATTAGTTTAACATCAGCATTTATTCAGAAAGAAAACAGCATCAAAGTCACACATTCATATTTGGATCACATTCACTTACCCACTCATCTTCATCCACCCCCTCGAAGGACTCTTGTGGTAGTGGGTCATCCATATTTCCCAGCTTAGCCACCATGGCACTCAGAAGCTGGATCACACACACATATTTAGTAAGTTCTGAATAAGTATTAAGTAATTAAACTTTGGAGATCTAGTCGAAATAAAAGTATACAGTATTTGAGCTTCTTCTCACCTCGTCTTTCTTCTGTTCATCAGTCTTTTCTTCCAGGTAAACAGATGAGGGAAGATATTTCCTCACTGGTGCCTCTTTGGGGGCCTCACTCACTAGAGGAGGGGGGAAGAAACATACCAAGACACGTCTAGTGCTGACACGCAGACTGTACATATAAGCATCTCGATTTGGAGTGACAGGGATGCTAGATAAGGGCATGTGTGTGTATGTTTTGTGTCGTTTCTTGCACCTGGCGTCATGTCTTTAGGCTTCAAGCTGATCTTTTTATGTTGGCCGTTGGAGCCAGAGAGCCAGGCAGAGGCAGTAAGTGCTGGTTCCCACCACACCGCTGTGTCTGTGTACACATCATCCTGGAAAAACTCTTTCTGGAGACACAAAAAAGCCACAGACGATAAGCTATACAGCGTCTAGTAAGAGCTATAGCTATTTATTTTTTTTAGAAAAAAAAACAAACATCAGGAGGCGAAATCATGTAATGTTCCAAAGGGGCCACAAGGTGGTGAAGTTGCCTCACCTTGACCCTTGGCACTTTGAAGGCCACTGGCTCTATGGTTGTCTTGGTGAGGATCAGTCCGATAGCTACCTCCACATCACGAACATTGCACTCAGTCTTAGGCAGAAAGGCCAAACCCTGCAAACAGGAAACATTTTGATTTAGTTGGACGATTTCCAGGTTAACTTAAAAAGAAGCAGAAAACAATGAATGAATGATAAAGGGAGTGATCGTGGCACCTTATGTGGCTCGGGAGAATTAAAACTGCTGCACTCAATAAAATACGGATCTTCAGGGACGACCTCATAAATGTACACTCTGGTGTCACCCTGACAAAGAAACACAGTCAGGTTAAAGCTTTTTTCACGGAACAATGGCTGTAGAGAGTAAATATTTCGGTTTGTGTCCTCACTTTTCCAGTTAGGATGACAACACTGGTGTCGGGGTCATAGTATGGGATCAGTGTGGAAGGGGAGACATTTATAGGAACACTGGATATGGCTCCGGATGACAGGGCGCTAGCAGAGTACAGGTACAGTCCTCTCTCACTGCGACTGTAGAAGGAAGAAAAGGAGTGAGTAGTCAAGTTCTCCTGCGACTGGCTTGTTGGTGCTCCAACAACCTGCCTGCTTAAAAACTCTTTGACATTTCCAGTACCTGTCAAATCCAGACACCAGCAGGTACTTGCCATCACACACCCACATCACTCGAGCTCCCCTGTGGCCCTCAGGCCCCGGGCCCTCCTGAAAAAACAGAAAGGAGAATGTAAGTGTCTGTCGGTGTCCCCAGATAGGCAGATTTAACCTGGTTTGAAGGAAATCAGAGCACCTGGAGAAAATCCATGCAAGCATTTCTTTAAACTGTAAATCATGTGAAACTACTGTAGTAGAGCCCAAGAATATAAAATATGGAGCTGGAAATGAGCACAACAGCTCCATATGCTGTAGGAGTCTGTTTCTTAGCGTACTAGCATTCAAAAATGAGGCCAAATGTGTGGATTTGACCGAATTTATCCGATATTCACAAATCGTTTCTAGAAAGTTGGTGACACACACCTGCACAGGTGAGTTGGATTTGCGAGGATCGTAGATACGAACTTTCCCATCCTTGCAAACTGTAGCCAAGAGCTTCCCATCTGGGCTCCATGCCATGCCAAACACCTGATCGGGATCCACAAAGAGGAGCAAGAGTGAAGATGAAGAAGAAATCAGGACTTTTAAGATGATCAGGTTTTCCTCAGCACATTGTATAGAAACTGATCCAGGTATCCAAATAGGTGCAGACAGTCTGCATATACGATTTCATTTTCTTTGGCTTCTTAAACACAGAACGAAATTACAAATTGTTTCTGTATTTAATCTCATGTACTTCTTGGTCACTCACTTGGTCCTGGTGTCCATCGAGAATCTTGACCTGTTTTCCGGTCTCTAGGTTCCACAGTCTGACTGTGAGATCATATGATGAAGAAACCAGGAGCCCACTGGCCAGAGGGTGGAACTTGATGGAGTAGATTTTCTCTGTGTGGCCTGCAAAGTGTCGCCTCAGAAGTCAACACTGCTGTAACCTTGTTAAGGAGCATGGTGGGAATTTCTTTTTGAACTACTTTTGAAACTCCTTTAAAATTGTGTTCCCTTGAAATACTTTTACATTGGATGGCCTCACTACAACTTTTGATACAGTCTCAGGTACCGTCGATAAGATCACGATATAACCAAAGCACTAAATAACTGCTATGACTGCAGTTAGGAGCTCCTTCACCAGGCTCTCTAGTAACTGACTGCTTCAAAGGCCTGAAGCTGTTAGTACAGTTTCAAGCACAAATGCAGCGGGTGGGTGTGCTCACAGTCAGTGGCAGTTTTGTTTAAGTTCTGGCTTTTCAGTAGAGAAATGCACCACAAGCACTCTCAGATCATCTCCTTTTTTCTGTAAACTGCAGATTGGAGGAAATGCAAAGTGTATTGCAAAGGGAACCCATAGTACAAATGTCTGCATACCTTCTAACTTGCAATAAATGAAACTTAAAGGCTGATTTGATTTCAGTGTGCTCTACCTTGCATGATGATCTCAGGTTCAGTTAGGGTCTCTTTCAACCCGCCTTCTGGTACTTGCCAAACCCGGATCTTAGCATCATCACCAGCTAGCATGCACAGAGAGGGAGATAAGCAGGTTAAATATACACTGAGACACGTCCATATTCCCTAAAGTGCATATGCACTCACCGACAGCAAGTCTGTGTGTGTCAAAGGGGTCCCAAGCAAAGTCAGCCACATTGACAGAGTTTTGGATGGTGGGCAGGGCTGTATCTGGAAGTTTGCCAGGCTGGGAGTGCTGAGGAAAGGATAAAAAATACTCACACATAGACACACAGCACACAAAAGTCTAATTTCTCAAAAATAATTAAGTACAGAAGAAAACAGGATTGGCTGTTTAATTAAACAACATCCCTGCATTTTTCTGCTGCTGTACCTCAAATACGGCAATCTGGCCCCCGGAGATGGCGAGGGGCACTGCCACACGTTGGCGGTTGACACAGAAGCCATCGCACTCGCCAGGTGTGGTCAGGTTGAGGCCGCGAATGTTGGTGATGTGCATGTCCCGGTGCATGACTGTCCCCTGGATGTGACGGAACTTGGAAGTTGGCCCTGAATAATAATTCAAAAATAACAGCTTACTGTGTAAAGAGAGAGAAAACACCAACAAGAGTAAGGAGAAAATTAAGAGTGAGTGTGTGTGTTTTTTGTCTGTTTTTACCCATCAGGTTTTGGAAAGCCTTGGCACTCTGGCTGGGACTGGGGCTGGGAACGAAGCCTGAGGAGAGGCCGGAGGTGGAGGAAGGTGAGCGAGACGGTGCAGCGCTGCTGCTGGGAGTGCTTAGAGGACTGCTGGAGGTAGAGCAGTCACGAGCTTGATCCTGTGGGGAAGAGAGATGGGATTACTATCCTCAATCCAATGGCATTTTATAAAGAAAATCAAGCTTAAATTGGGAGATTTTGCCCATTTAATGCAAAAATCATTTGAATAATTATGTATCTCACCTCCTTGCTCCCTCCACTGGCTACTTCCTTTTTTGCAGGTGTCTGTTTTGCTGGTGAAGCCTTTTTTTGGGGTTGTTTGTCTGGGTGCAGGCTGACTCTCTCCACCTACGATAAGACGAACAGCTTGAGCTTCCTGTGCAGAGTGAAGACTGGATAAAGCTTTTTGAGAATAGAGATCTCTTACCTGCTTGTTCCCTCCCTTCCACCACTCCTCAGCAGACATGGCTGGAGTTGTGCCCACCGTGTCTGGGTAAAGGTCGTCATGAAAATCGTGACCTGAATTCTGGAAGACAAAAAAATGAAGCACAAGCAAACAGGCAGAAATTAAAATAAGCACATGACTTGTCTGTGCGAGCTGTGAGTATCACTGCGCATCTACACACCTTGCGAGGGACCTGATAGCTGATTGGCACGATGCAGCTGTCGGTCAGCTGAAGCACACGCACAACTTCGCAGGACATTACATCCAAGGCAAGCTTGGGGACCAGGGCAACGCCTTTCGTTGAGGTATCCGTCAGACAGTGGCTGACTATGGATGTGAGAATTAGAAGAAGAGATGCATCAGGATACTAGGAAAGACGACTGGTTGTGACATCTGAACAGCGGATAACAAACAGCGCTTCACCTTGAGAGAGGAAAGGCTCAGAGGAAGAGACTTCAAAACAATCAATCCCAGTGTTTCCCTGCATAAGAATCAGAGAGGTGATGTTAGTGGTGTGGTCATTCCAGCTGATGTTTAAATACATAACCAATAATAACTAATAATTTAATATTCAAGCATATATTTTTACCATGCCAGCCAGTAGAAGCAGACCAGTGTCCTCATCAAATAGTGGGATCAGTGTCCTAAAAGAAAAGAGACAAGAGAGAAGGAGACATTAGAAGCTGACGTTCAAAATGATACACACATTTGCTTGGCAAATGAAAGGGCGCTGGTTCAAATCCCTTCAGGGTTGGGTCAGGAAGGGCATCCAGTGTAAGATCCTGCTAAATCAAAGCAGGGGGAGCTACCTGCTATGGCAATCCTCTGTCTCTGGCTCAGCAGAGAGTAGCTTACCATTCAAAGTAATATATGCTCAAGTTTGGGTTTAAGTGTTAGTGAGCTGCCACTAGATGGTGTAGTATGCCCATTCTTTTGGTAAAGGAGGCAGTAGAGTCCTAAGGTTTTTTTTTAAGCCTCAGGATTCAAGCTGAGAGATCTGAGAAACCAGTATTTTCTCATTATACACGCTAAACATGTAAAGTTTTACAGAAAGTCCTAAATTTAAACATGCCTCTATTATTGGTGAATTTAAAAGCATAATAAGGAATGCGGTGATGGAGATTTTCTTGCACATGTTTCTTTTGAGAAGCCGTTTAATATTTGGATGTTTTTATATGTATTTGCATTTTTTATATTGTGGGTTTATATTTTATATTGTATTTGCAGCATTTTAGAAACATTTCAGGTTATATGGCTGCAACTTTGGTCAGGTTGTGATCTCAGTAGGACTTCCTGGTAAAATAAAGGTAATAACATGACTGGTTAAGACTAACAAGGTTGTGACGATAACCTATGAGAGGCACCGTGAGGAAAATGCTGGACATGCCAAATGTTACTTAAAAATGGAAAACATGACTGGAGGCAAACACGGAGTAGAACTGGAACCAGGAAAAGATTTCGTAGTTTATCAACGTTATGATTTATTAGATTAAAAAGATTTTTTTTTAATCTGCAAATTCAGCATTTACTATTGACACTTTTTCATTTAAGTTTTGTTCAAACTTTCTAGTCCAAACATGACCTTTCACCCATGCACGCTGAAAACAAGGCCACAGTCACCTGCCTTCTCTCATGATTTGAGTTAAGAAGATTGAGAGCTGCGGAAACTAAGCGAGCCATTTTAATCAGTGGGGAAAGTACAATTGGATGAGGTGACCAAACAGGAAACACTTGCGCAAACACTGGCATTGCTGGCAAACATCTCCTGTTCTCCACCTCGGTGTCTGCTCTTAAATCTCCACTTCCAGTTTAGTTTCCAGGGCCGGTCACAGACGGGACAAGGGGACAGGGAGTGCTGGCTGATCCAACCACTTCGCATCACAGACCACAGATAGGCTGATTGAAGTGGAGAGGCAGTCCGAATGATTGGTTTATGATGAAAACTGTGTAATGGTACTATTTCAGGGGAATGCCACTTGGCTGCCTCCACATCAACTGAGACTAACAGACTGGTGATGTAATGCTTCAACTATGACAACATAATGACAGACTTAGTTTGGGTATCTTAAGTGACAGGGAATGGAGACACGCGAGGGTTTATCGTGTGTGCATGCGCGAGAGGTGCTAGAGCAAGAGTGTATTTTGAATGAATTTGAGAATGGAGTTTGACGGCCACAGACTTTCACAGTTTGGCCAAGAAACTTAGAAGACTTTGGGATTGATCAACAACCAAAAAACTGGCCACCGAGAATCTCATTTTAATAGCAGCACTTATTCAGTCTGTATCATTTTGTACATCTCTGAAAGTAATTTGTGTTCTTGGCAGGTTTGCAGTGCTATCAAACAGGTGATCACACACCCACTTTATTTTACACTAGTTTCATGCAAAAATTCAATAAATAAATAAATAAAAGCATTGGTTCTTGTGCCAAAAAGCTGGCAACGGCATGTCACCACAAAATTGCCGGTCCCAACGTTGGACCCCATGACGTCAATGGCTAAGAGTCCACTATGATTTTCTTCCCACACAAAGTATTCGGCTCTTAAACCTGTTGAAATATCAACTGCTTCTCAAAAGCCACAAAGGCAGAAATGACCCAGCACAAAGGGACCAGCACTGGGTTGGTATCCAAGTTCACATCAAGGAAAATAATCATAAGATCAGGCGCTGCCCTCCAGAGAAACGAGACCGTCATTTTAATGTTTTGTTCCTTGAATGTTTATCCAGTATGTAAAAGTCTGTTTTTAACGAGCGTTCCCTACTCGTCGCATCCTTTTATGATTGTTCTTTCTTTCTCCATCATAAACTGAACATGTAGCAGACCTGTGACTTCTCTCTTCCCCCAACATCTTTGCCTTTATCTCAGGCCTGTTAAGTCAGCAAGGGGCGGCCACGCTTCATTAGGCCAACTCCGTGTTCCCATATCCGAGTCGCTCCACAGGGAGACCCTAAACACCTCCATTCCCACACCTCTCGCTGCCCGTCCTCCTGGTCCTCATCCGTTCAACTCGTCCTCATTCAAAAACACAACTTTGCTTACAACCGTGAGCTCGCTTTGTCCTCCACAATCCCCAATTATTTCTCCAAATTGCCTTCAGTATTTCTGAGGTCTTATCTCTGGTTTTCTCACAGTAAAAGTACAAGTCAAACATCCACATAACAGGAGCGGCGTTTTATCACTGATAGCGGCCTGTGTTTACTGTCGTATTTCATGCTCCACCTCACCACAAGCCCATTTTCCCACACAGGAAAACTCACGCAAAGCATGCATGTGCATATTTACCCACACAGATTTATAGGAATACACAGACTAATTACGCAGCTTAATGATGTATGCATACATGTATTATTAATGACACCATGCAGTTAGACTCAGGGTTAAGTGCGAGGACTGAGCTTGTTATGCAGATCTTGATCACATGGGCTGATCATGAATGAAAGGAAAACGATTACAGGGCTCATTCAGGAGAGATGTGAGTGTAGCACTGAACGCAACCAGACACGCTAATCCAGACAAAAGACTTTTCCAGTGTTGGGCGTGTGCTTCCAAGTTAAAACTAATTAGCCATTAAATAATACTGCAGAAGAGAAAGAAAAAGAGAAAGGTAATTGAGAAAAATTATTAAGAGTTATCATAATATCATCTGGAAAACATGACAACTCAACAACCTCGCCTTGAAAGATTTAACTTTTGCCAGACTCTTCTGAGTCGCATCTCCACCCACTAACGACTCAACACCTTTCAAACTCTAACAATGATTTGCAACGAGCCGCCCGGTGCTCCCAAATCCCCCTGGCTTCAGTCTGTCACTGGGACTCTGCTCCTGTCAGAGTTTACACAAAGCAGAGCACAAAGAGCACGCCTCCTGTCTCGTCTGCCATCGCCTCACACTGCTGCCTCACACAGGCCCGAACGAACCATCATAAAACAACCTTCTGCACCATGACAGCAGCCTTCAGCACCAGCAGATATGATGGGTATATTACCCCAGCCTACATCTGTGTGTGTGAGTCTGTGTGTGTGTGTGTGTGTGTGTGTGTGTGTGTGTGTGTGTGTGTGTGTGTGTGTGTGTGTGTGTGTGAGAGAGTGTGTGTGAAAGTCAGAATCGGCACAGGTATAATATTATTATGAGAATGTGCTGCCATTTGATAATGTATGAGATAGTGTATTTTATTAGAATAACTGACTAATGGAGGGCCAGACAAGCAGACATGTGGATGAAAGACAAGCGCAGTAATTGTGTGTGCGTGTTTGTATTTTTCGTGTGCACAAGATTTGGGAAGTGCATATAATTGGGCACCTGCAGCTAAAGTTGGAAAGAAACTTCAGGGTTGACGGAGTTCAACTGAGCAAAAATGTCCAGTCACTGAACATTAAGAATGGGCACAGCAATCAAATTACAGACACACACACACACACACACAGTTTCAGTAACACACTGAGGTGCACATTCATGTACCGCATGTTCTTACAAAATATGAAAATGTACACCCACACAATGCTTGTGAGTGTGCAGGCACATCCAGTCACGCCGATACTATCAGACACACACAGTAGTGTTACAGTATAAAGAGTATAGGTGGAGCTAATGGAAGCAGCCTGTGGAGGTATAATGTTATGAGTTGAGCTACGACCAGATCTGTATCAGTCAAAGGGACCTTTCTCTGTCGTGTGAGATCACGGCCTTAAAGCTTGGCCAACCTTACTGCTATAAACACACACACACGCACAAAAACACACACACAGTAGACAGCTCAATAAGCTCCAGATGACAGGTAAGAGCTAGCCAGAATGAGGAGGCCTTTGAGGAATATGAAACCAGCTCAGTTTTTCTAGTCTTATTCAGACTGGATGGACAAACACTCGAACTATTAACTATTTTATTGAAATTCGCCGTTTCACTGCTGTCAATCCTTCTATAAAAGGTTTCTCCTTTTGTCCCTATGTGAGTATTTTTCTTCACTTGAATTGAGAGGTTAATTGTAGAGGATGCTGTGTGCTTGTAACCATGTGCTAGATCTATAAAATACTACTTTTTATGATGAGAGCACTCAGATTTCACCAGAAAAAAGCTATTTTGACTTTATCTTAAATCACAGCAGTGGAGAGTGTCCACTGTAATGTTTGTATGTAATATGACCTGCCTTTTATTCACACCACCCACCCTACTCCTGTCTTTTTTATCAGTGTCCTGGTTATGTCATCCCCGTCAGTGGGAGTGAGTGATGAGTGCAGCGCTATCTCTGACTTCACAGATCCACAGACCCTTCACCCTCAATCAGCCCACTTTATCAGCCCACCTGCCTCTACAGACTGAAAGCTTCAGCTTGTCCATCTGTATCCGACTGCTTCGCTGCAATCCTGCTTGTCAGCTACCTATTGGACTGTTTGGTCACAAAGACTCTTGGGATAGGTTTCCCCAGCAAACCTGAGAAATGGATCTGTTGATCCAACCACTTTTCACTAGTGTCGCTGTCAAGAAGCCATTCTTAAGGAAGAGAAACAGGGAGAAAAGACTGAGGCATTTCATATTCCTCAAAGGCCTCCTGTTTCTGGCTAGTATTATATAACTGATCTTAGCTTTCATTCTATTAGCATGTTTATGTTGAGCAGGTTTAAGGTTTACCCTGCAGATAAGCTTAGTTTAGCATGTTAGCATGCTAATATCTCACTGTGTTACAAAGTACAGCAACTGTCATCAGTTTTGCAGGTTTGTAACCATAAGACGATGGCTCAGCGAGTCTGCATTAGTTGTCCCCTGGACACTACGAATATCTAGGGAAAGGTTCATGACATCTGATATTGTTATGAGTTTTTCCACATAGAGCAAAATAGATACCATCACTTGCATGGCTGTAACAGCTATAATGACTGTAAGACCTTCAACTAGGTTTTATTTATACTTTTGACCTTATTCTATCTGTTCTGACAAGTTGATTAATAATGGGGCATATGTACTACAGTACATACAGCACAAAATTGATATGCCAATAAAATGGGTTTGTAAAAATATCTGGTGTGATGACGATCTGGCTGTAACTAAGAGCTGTATCTCCCATCTAAAAGTGTGACCATATAAGCACATGCTTTTCAGTTATTTTCATAATCACTATCTGATGAAGACAGTTCATATGACCGGCAGAATATCTATTTGTTCTCCTGATAACCTTGCCCTCTTCCTCTCTTTATTGTTTTCTGTGAAAGGGCACAACCTTCCTGTTCCAGTGTTATTAGTTTTGTGTTGGACACAGCTAATGGTTTTATGCACACTTGCGCTGCAGGCCTACGGGTGTTAACATTACCTCGACAATGAAGGGACTGGAGTGGAATAATCCGCTGATATTAAATGGGATTCACAGAAGCTGTAAATCTGTCTCCAGGATGGAGACTCTTTAATGTGAAATTAAAGAAAAGGAAATATTTTTCATAGGAGATAATGCAAGTGAAAATGGATAATCATGGAAAAGATCACCCAAAAAGTCAACAAAAGCTTTGGAACAGAATAATCCTTTCAAACTCTAGCACCACAATCCATCAAGGGTGCCAGACGCAGGCAAATAAACAATATATCAAAGCTGATGAACTCTGTCACCTTTGTAAACTGACACAGCAATCAAACCTATGCGCTTTGTGTTGTCTAAATGTGCTTAGCCGTTTCCATTAGCAGCAACAGAGGAGCCACAGGCTGCACCACAGAAGTAAAAGCAGAGGGTCACAGTGAGGCCACTCGACTCACTCTGTATCACAGTTGTAGTAGCCTTTAACTGAAATACATTCAACTGTTCTCACGTAACACTGTCCAAATTTATCTCATTCCCATGAGAGGAAACCAAAGTTTCAGCTCCGACCGTCTGATACTAAATACAGCACTACACCGATGGACCACAGCATTAAAAGCACGTGACTAACTCTGTGTAAGTTTCCCATCAGGCCATCAAAACTGATCTGATCCATCAAGGAGTGGACTCATCTTTGAAGATTCATCTCTTTTTCATGATCCAGTGATGCACTCTGTCCACAAAGAGAAAGAGGCAACTGCAAGGAACTACCATGACGGTCTGTAACAATGTTTTATATTTGCATTTAACTTATTTATACAACAGTGAAGATACATATTAACATTGCAGCATAAAAAAAAAATAGGTTTAGGTAGGTGATTTGTATCACAGTGGCATCTTCCACCACACTCTGATTGGATGATTGGATGTCTGCAGCCATCTACATCTTTGAAAAGAAAACTCTTCATGCACATTGAAATGTACAGTTGTGATTTAAAAATTAATCCCATTTTCTCTCAAATCTATTTGTGGTTTGATTATTGTTGTAATTCTGTGTTTGTTTGTGATTTCCAAAAGTATTTTCAGACCTTCCAAAGACATGTACATCATTGTTCCTTGCATAAGGTAAGGTCTGTGGAGATATTATCTTTATTTGGACTAGAAAATTGAACTGAACCAGTGAATCAGTGTAAACCGCACAGACCATGAGATCATATCAGACAAAAGAGTCTTTGTGGCTCAATTGTAGGCGATAATAGACTTCACACTGAGATAGAAACTGTAGGTTCTCATATGGTCTTAAAATCTAAAGATATAGCTCTGCTTGAGCTGACTGCGGGTTCAAAGACATTATGAGTTTGAGGTTTCTCAACGGGTGTTTGAGCCAAGCTGCACAGACATCCTGCTGAAAACTGAAATGTACAAAAGTGCGACATATTTTTTCCACTGAGTGTGTGTTTTGTTTCCACTATGTGCTTTTAATAAGTGCGCCGGGTCTGCCTGCCTAGCTACCTTCAGTAGCCAGTTCATTAGAAGGGAATTAGAGTTGACGCAGTGCGTTCCTGAAAGGGGGAGAAAAGCCAGGATTGTCAGTGGAGAGGCCAGCTGTGGCCGTGTCTGGGCCCGTGACGAGGCCCTCAGATGGGCTGCCAAGCGCCTGCTCTCTGCTTTCTCTTCGCTTCAACAGGCCCCATCCTCTGGACCAACGTGCGCGCTCGCACACGCACACGTAACACATGTGTACATGGATCACGATTTAATTAAACTCACTGAATCCGATGTCAACAGGTCTGCAGTGACCCTTATGACACCCACCACACAATTCCACATACAACCACATGCAAAGTTGCCAAATGGAAAAAAATGCAGCAGCTTCAACATTTATTTTCTTCATGTCCTCAAGAAACAGAATAACACTTCATTACCATTCCAAATTATCTTCATACTGACACAGGCTACCCAAATCAGTGGTCTGGATCACTCACTTAATCCATTTCCGCAGGCAGAAAGAGCAAGCCCCGCAACACTACTACTAATATTGCTGCAAAACACCAAACACATGCAGAAAAACAGCCCATTGCGATGCAGCTTCAACACATCTCGAGGCAACTTAACAGAATGTTGCATGACCACATAATTGACATTACATCTGCTTTACATAATGTTGACATAAAGAATGAAAAGCCTGATCTTTATTTTTACTGGAGGGGACGCAGATAGACAGCCAGGGCTTAATCGGGCTGAACAGATATTTACACTAAAATGATAAAACACATACAGATGCTTTTCTAAGATAAATTAACAAAAAATACTATCTGAAAAAAGACAGATGATTATGTCAGCACAAAAACACACACATAGGTCTTTAAATGTGTGGTAAACTGGTCCAGACTTGCTCAGTTATAAAACAGTCAGGTCAGTGGTCATAAACTGGCAGGAGGGCTGAGCTTCTTGATTGTCAGTGCTCAGTGGGAATGGGCTTGTTGTAGGACGTGGGTGGGCATGAGGGAGAAATAAGGATGCACTAATGGGAAACACAAATATTTAAAATGATCATATGCATGAAACACACTTTAGAAAGTAAGACTAGTGTGCTAGAAGAAATAAATAGCTACTTTCAATATTGAGACATGTTTAAGTTTCCCTGTTGTGCCACTATATCTCTAAAAAGCTGGTGGGTAACGCTAGATGATGATCGCAGCGCCCCGGAAAGGATGCGTTCCGCGTTAACCTTGGGGTCCAGCATCAAGGGCCCAGGCTAGACGCCCATAGCGTGACCTGTCGCTCAGGGCCTGGGAACCAGTTGGTAGCTGTGACTGCATCAGAGCAGAGAGGAGAGAAGAGGACGTGGCCCAGAAGACAGACAGCAAAGGGGTGAGGGTCACGACCGCTATGACCCTCTCTGCTGTTAGGTTACCTGAGAAAAGTCCTGCCCTTGTCATGGTTGTATTTTAAACGCTAAACACAGACAAGAGTACACATGTTAAAGAGGAAGTGAGGAAATGTCAAACTGTTTTGCACTCTTGACTTGAAGTTGATAGATAATTGGGCAATATTAGTATCTGAAAGACATTATTTGATCAACGAATACACTGAAACGAGGAAATGTGGAGACTTGCAGGTAATATCAGCAGGTAACACAATTCAAACTGCTTCTAATCTGTATCGGTGTCTTTGTAAGTCCACTTTATTTTGGCTATTTTTTGGCTCAAAAATGAAATGAAATCTAAATATTTTCTGGTTTTGAAAATTAAACCAGAGAATTAGAATGGCATGCTTGCAATCACCCATCGACATCACGCACTGCACAGTAATTATTCTGCATGCCAGAGTCATAGCTGAAATGTACATGTCTAACAGGAATCACACTGGCGACGTAGGGTCCACTCCAATCTAGTTTTCCTGCTGTGGAAACACCACATGTGCCCCGAACTGTTGCTGGTTTACCCTACACACACTGCAGCGCTCAGTAAAGTCTACTATAAAAACACAATCCTCCAGTAATGGCATTGATGAAGGACTTACAGCCCTGTTAAAATATTGTCCAGTTAAACAGACTGTGGTCAAACTCAGAAGGACATTCTGGTGCTTGACAGCAGCAGCCCAGCCGACAGTTTGGAAGTCTCTGATTTTCTTCCAGACAATGGCAGCTCTTAACCTCACAGCTCATAAATGATGAACGTACTCACCTTAGTGTATATGTCTGAGTGTATGTGAGACACCCGCTCATGGCCAGCCAAGTTTGAATTATTGAGAATGCTAAAACCATAAAACCCAGTTGATTTATGGACGCAAAACACGATTGCTTAATATTTGTTTTTCCTCTGAGTCTGAGTACATGTGTGCAGATGAGTTAAAGGGGTCAACTCGAGAGAGGGAAGAAGAAAAATAAAGGGAGAAACATAAACCCTAAAACAACTTCTTCAGACCTTGTTTTTTGTTCACATGAGCAGCACAAAACATTCTTGAGGCGTCGAGCAGAGCACCTTTCAATGATCCTCATTCACACATGTTTTGACTCTGTGGTGTCTTCAACTTCTGAATTATCAGCGAGCTTATCAGAGTCTCATTCTGTCCGTCTCTGGCATACAACTGTTGTGGATCTGAGTCTTTGTATCTTACGCACACGCAGACACACACCTACACACACCCACACACATTCTGCTAGATATGACTGTGTCTATACTTGCTCTTTCTGCTCAATCTGAATCACCACCTTTATCGCTTGTATCCCCTCCATTAATCTCTCTCATATCTCAAAAGCAGAAATTCCAGTCCTGTTGGATAACAATCCTAAATCTCTAAAAAGAAAAAAAAAACATTCAGAAGTACAGAAAAGGATTGTTTTCAAAACGACAAGTGTGATCTTATGTGAAAAAATTTAGACACAAGGTTTGGTTTAAAAATCCCTGAACCACATTGTTGGGGGTCGGTCTTACAGCCTCAAAACTTAGCTTGGCTGCGCTGCCCGCGACCCTCTGCCTCATATTTTCCATTTTTTGTTCTGAATCGACTGACTGTGCACGAATTTCTGTGTTTTACCTTTAGCAGGTCTAGCACACCCACACTAAATCTTCCGCTTTAATGATTGAAGCAGGAATAAGCACCATAAAACGCTATAAAAAACTCACAGAACAACAGATTTATAATAAAACGCAGTGAAAGACTGAGGGTGGGAGAGCAGAGTCAGAGAGAGAGAAAAGTAGAAGATAAGATCACTATCACATTTTTGTAGTAAATCACAACAGTTGTGCATGTCCACATACTCGTGTGTGTCCAAGTGTGCTCGTAAGAATGCTTTGAGCCCATAACGCAACATCTGGGAGAGTTATTGAATGGAGCGACACCCGCTCCAAAGAGAACCCGAGAGATTGTTACAGAAGACACCATAGCCTTGACTCAATAGCCTTGATGAGCTGCAACTGGTACGAGCAGACCGGCTCCGATTTCTGCCCCCGTCCGCACACATCAAAACACATTTTTCTTCTCTTTTTCCACCATCTCTGTCTGGTCAATAGAGAAACCACATTTTTTGACCACCTAATCACTGAAACAATTACAGGACGTACAGTTTTCCAGTAACACGCACACACACACACAAAAAGTTTAATGAGATGTATAAACATAAGAGTTTATGGTAAGAGGGACGGTGGAAAGCTATGCATTTCTGAAGTTCGCATAGAAACATACACTTCCAGTATAGTTTGAAAGCCGCCATCTTTTAACAGTAACCACTGCTCACCAGATATTTACAAGGCTACTCATGCTTGGCCCGGTCTCTTTTCCACCCACTGCGTGACAAAGCAGCTTTGAGCAATTTGTTAACGCAGCACATGGATATTCCTCCAGAGGATAAAGCTAAGTGGTGCTCAAGTTGCATTGAATCAGACTCAGATGGGTCTGAGCCCTGCAAACACAAAGGTGGCCCGGATTGTCATGAGGTGAAAAGCAACAGAAAATCCAAAATAACAGTTGCGGCTTGGGCACCTCTTTTAACAGCAACGGGGACGCGAGCCTCTCCCTTGCTCTCCCTTTTCATTTAATCAACCTCTTGACCTTTTCTCAATGTCGAGTCCTTTGTATCCAGCTTTTTATGGTATCAGCGCCGTCTGACACAGCTGAACGAACACCTGTTATCTGTGCATGTGTGTTTGTTTTTAATTTAACCTCTTTTATTTAAATAATCAGGTCATTTTTGAGCTAAAGGACTCATGTGACTGCCTGGTCAAAGAATAGCAACAACAACAACAAAAAAAACCCAACATGGGCTTCAGACACAGGCACAGTATCATTACAAAACAACACATAGTGACTGAGAGAGAGTGTAGTGTGTGAGGTAAGACCACACAGTTTGCATCTGGGCATCGAGAGATGGTGGGATAATAACAAAATGCAGGGTACAATACTGAAAGATTTATCCAGTACTGTGAAAGGCATTAAAAAGAAAAAGAGGAGATGAAAGAATTACTGCAGTGCTGTACCTATAATACTGACAACCCCCCCCCCCTCTGTGCTCTGTGGACTTCACGGGATTTGACTCATTATGAGTCAGAGGGGTGGAAATTGTTACCTTCAGTCTGTGGAAATATTAAACGTTCAAGTTTTCTCACAATGTATATATTTAAAAAATATATATTTAAAAAAGCAAGTAGTTAAATCAGGAGCTGGAATAGTGACATGTAAATGCAAAGAAAACAAATTAAGATGCTTGAACACTATTTTTTGTGTAAAGTATGCATCTGCGAGCACCAGGATGACCAGATCGGACTTTGGCTGCTCTCTGCTTTCTGAAAGAGTTTCTGCCATAGTACTAATCCTGCAATTGTCAAAGTGAACATAATATAGCTAAGCTCCAGTCATTCCTGCACTTAACCACAGGCATGCTGTCGCTACTCAATACCTGGCATACCAAAGTGCAAGCCGAAAATATGTCTGAGAGGTAGAAGGAAGTGCGCACAGAAGGAATACAGGACAGACAGTTGGAGTTAAAGGGAAGTGTTTATGTGCACATTTGCATATTGTATACTTTTTTTTAACCTGGGTCAATGGATTGTTTTGGTTTTTATAACATTTAAGACACTATTAACTCAACGCTGACTAACTAGCTTGTAAGTTGATGTGGTTAACTTAGCAAACAGGTCTCTAATTACAGCACACACAGGGTGATGTTATCAGCTAGTGATAAGAGTCATAAGGGTCACAAATGATTTCTTTTAGGTCTCCACCAACCTCTGAGGAAAGTATTTGGCTCTTTAACTGCCAACTGAAAACAGCCATCAGCTGTAATGAATAAAGTGTCTAATGAGAACAATAACAGCTTGCCTAACAAAGTTACAAACCAGGGAATCAAATCAAGTTCAAACATGCTAATATGCTTGGTAGAGGTGAGGGAAATTGTAGTGTGAGGCAATAAAAAAAACTCTAGTCTCTGAAGAAGAACGGAAACTTAGGGACAGGTCCCTCTAAAACCCTAGGAAGCAACCTCCGGGAAAGAAAAACTAAGCTGCTGCATGACTGAAAACCTGCAGTTCCTCTAATGGTGACTTAAGACTGTCTCTAAAAATAGGTAAATCCACGCAGATTCACTGTAAAGTATCCAACTTCACAGCAGAAATATGTGAGCATGAAGTGATACTTATGGTACCTTTCAATACCGTCTGTCACCAGTTAATAAAATAATAAGGTTACAATTGGAGTTAGGCAGCAAACATTATGAAACAATATAATAGATTGTTTATTTAACAGGATGACACAATTATCTGTGTCTAAAAAGTTTCTCTTTAAGTAGAAGACTGAAGCTGAGAAAAGTCTTCCAGTAAGGAAACCACAGCAGCAGCCTACCTTACCACCTCTACTTGTTTAGCAGTGAAAATGCAGAGACGAGTCACCAGTAGTACAGGAAATAAACAGGGCTGTAGATGAATACATCTGCTTATGCCAGTACTGTTCTTCATTTTTCTTTTCTTATACATTTTTTAAACGTTATCAAGTATCAAGTATTTTTCTAGGCATTGGTTTCAAGTTTGAAACTTTAGTATTGTGACAACTCTAGAAAGATGCCTTTTTACAGCCGGATACTAACCAGTGTTGGTCTCCATGACTAATGGCTAATTTTTCCCTTCATAATAACTTCATAACAGTGATATTGTTCTTCATAACTCAAGCATTTAAAATGAATTTAGGTTTTAAAATGATTTCAGTGTAGCTGAAATAGTGGAATGGCCATTTTTCTGAAGGGTGGATACCGACGCAGGCGGCTGTAGCTGCTAGCTGTCCTCTAGTCCGCTTTTCCTCCCCTCACCCCAACTGGTCATGACAGATGGCCGCCCCTCCCTGAGCCTGGTTCTGCTGGAAGTTTCTTCCTGTTGAAAGGGAGTTTTTCCCTCCCATTGTCACCAAAGTGATTGCTCATGTGATTGTTGTTTGTACTATTGAAGTGTCTTTACCTTACAATATACAGCGAACTGGGGCAACAGTTGTTGTGGATTGGCGGTATATAAATACAACTGAATTGAATAGGGTTCACTAATATGAGTCACTGAACTGGACCCTTTAAAGGGTGTTGGTGCCTTTTGAGTCATTTTTGATAAACATATCTGACACATAGTAGAGACTGCTGTGTTGTTAATTAGCTAGCAGGGCATCCAAAAATGTCTGTGCTGTGTATTTTCATAAATGAGAGTAAAGATTTTATCTATTTTGTCAGTTAGCACTAATTAGCAGGTACGTATGTCTGTGCTATAGATGTAACTTAATAAACAAGCTTGGTAGCATTAGCTAATAGCTTAGGGCTACACTTTCCAATCTAAATATGGTCACTTCTGGGTCCCAGTTAAGAAGATGGCAGAAGCCAAAATGCTAAGATCAATGCTTTAAAGCAAGGCTCACAGTGGATGTCTATCTGTTATATACAGGCCACTCAATCTCTCTACTTTGGCTCTCAACCTTCAGCCTCTGCAAAAATCCCTCTATTTTAACTCAAGGGAACAGATAAGTAGTAACAAGTGCATTGTCTACAAATGCAAGATACCACAAGCTGACACAGCACCAAAGACTCTAAAGACCTTGAAGGATAAATAATACCTATAAAGATACAAACCACACAGATGCTAAAGGAAACATGTTCTCAATCAGCTTGATAATGTAAGTTAGTAATGCCAAGATTGTTTTTATCCTTTCTACAATAAAATGAGCTCTAATGGTTTGTCCGGCTCTAAGACAGGAATGAACCAGCTGTGCTGTCTCCCATTTCTGTCTCGCTCCTTAATGAGAAGTGCTAGCGTGTACAAAGTCAACAGACTAGTAAACCTCAAAGTGAACTATGGTCTGACCTCTGTAGGTCTCCGTGTATTTGCTGTCTCGCCCTCCTCTGTGCGAAACAAACAGCTCCTGCAATCACGAAAAGTTCAGTGTTCAGATTCTTGAGGTCTTTGTGTTGAGGGCTTTTTATGTCGACATAACTAGCTCCAATGAGACCAAAAGGCAATAACCAGACCATATGGAAATAAGAAAAAGCCCAAAATCATAATCATAAAAAGTATTAAAAACAAAACAATAAATATAGGAAAAACAGGAGCCATTTTCTCATTTTCTTTATGACATCCTGTCTGTGTTCCCAAAGGCAAGACTTAGTAACACTGCCTGTTAATCCTTTCTAAAACTAAAAAAAAAAAGGATAAAAATATATTTTGTGTAATCACCCCAAGCCCTTTTTTCCACCCTAAACAATAAGTAAAATTCAGGATACGCACTGTTCCTTGAGCCATATCAGGCCTGATTAACCAAGGATGGAAGGCACAACACACAATAATAATTTAAGCGCGAAAGGTTCCTCTAAGGAAGACAGCTTTATGAGGAACACACTGACATATAATGCTTAGACCTGGCAAGAGAGGATGGATGGAAACAGACAACACTTCACTTTTATCTGATATGGTGTATCTAATGTTAGCATTATGTGTTTGCTCTCACACAAATAGTGACAACTTCTGCTTCTTTGCTACTAGCTCTGTTGACCATATTTCTCTGTCCCTTTCAAGTTCCCATAGCAGCCACTAATTAACCATGCATGTTCTGAGGTACTCCCTCTTCTTTCCCAGGTTTCTTCTCCTCTGCATGGCAATATACTTCCCATGGACATTTTCCTGCCGGGTGCTGTGGGAAGAAAGGCAGCTCAGGCCTTAAGAGGAGGTCCCAGCCATGTCTCTAGGCGGCCCACACACACACTCCCGTCAAAGCGCATTTATGTGTGACGAGAAGACATGTAGTCGTGGACAGAGGAGGATGGTGTGCATGTGCACAAAACGCAAATGTACAGAGTTTTCAATATTTATGCACATATACTAAACACTAATAAAGGACTTAATCTCCTGGATGGAAAATTAATGACTAATCATTCCCACGCTGTCCCAGGAAAGCAATGCAGTTTATATGCTTTTCAAAATTTCAAAAAGTAACAGATGTTAGGCATTCCTGAAACACTTGCGTAACAAAATAACATTGAAGGAATAGCCAAAGAAAAGCAAATGAATATTCATACTTTGTTTTTAATTCTACAATGTGTGACCAGAGATTTGTCACAAAAACTGGTTTATGTGCATAGCGGCATTGTTTGGTTACAAAATGTGCCATCAGCGGTACTCTCTAAAGTTTGATGGACATGGTTTTTGGAGACAAAAGAAAAAAAAGAGAGATCATAAGCTAGATTAAATTGTTTGAAAGACAGCATGTTGTTGTGTCAGCTGACAACATGGGGAATGAGTGAATAAGTGAAATGTCATTTTGTGGTTAACGTGCTCTCATTCTCACTCTTTGTTGTCACTTGTCTGCTCCAAGGATGCTTTTCTTGTTTTTTTTTGTCCCAAAAAGCTCCTAAAAGTAAAAAGCCACAGGCATGCTGTGAACAACAAAACATGAACACCTCAAACCGAGGCACACGTTTGTGTGTTGGCAAAGATCTGCAGACGTGATAATGAAGGTTATGCCTTTGTAGTTTCAATTCAGTTCAATTTTATTATAAGCACCCATTCACAGTATCAGGTACTTTATCAAGACTCTACAAAATTAGAGAGAGAACCCCCATGATAAGATGATCCACTATGAGCAAGCACCTGGCAATGGTGGGAAGGAAAAACTCCCTTTTAACAGGAAGAGACCTCCATGAGATGCAGGGTGAGAGAGGGGCAGCCACTTTTTTGGGGGCAAAGGAGAAAGAGAAGAAGTACAGAGACACAAAAAATGGAAGAGAAACGACAAAGGTTATGTGGCCTGTCTATGCTTGGGTCCTCATGGGGGTCTGTTTGTCCAGAAACTGGACATCTCATTGGAGAAGCTTTAATGTGGGGTTTAAAGGGTCAGTCTTACAGCATTTGGTGCAAATATTTTATCATCTTTGTGCTTTATGTACTATAACAAAATTAACATGATCATTATATTTTATAAATTATAACAAGCCTACACTAGACAAAAGTGCAGTGAGCAAGAAAAATGGGAAAAAAGCAAAGGGGGTAATTTTCCACAAGAAAAATAACTGGTGTTACACATGCAAAACAAACCTATAATTACAGCAAAGCAAGCACAAACAACATATAATAAGCCAAACAAGCCAACTCTAATGACTTTTAGCGTTCTTTAGGCATAAAGGAACTGGCCCCTAAAAATGTAATTAACATTAAACACTGATATTTATGGGAGTATACATGTATTATTAACTCATGAAAACTGAGTTCTGTAAGAAGAAAGGAAGGTCGAAGACAGTTTGTCCCTTTTACACTCAGTTTAGCCATTCTGATAACATTTTTGTGTCACAAGGACTCAAGCAGGAAGAATAAGAAATTAAACAAGGCTTTAATGGGTGGCAGTAAAAGAAACAAAAGATGAAAAGAGTCCAAAAAGAGGTCAAGCAGCAAAATGACCAACCTAAGAGGACACAAAAGACGATGACACATCTATACACAAAGTGCTGATTAGGGATTAGATAGGAGGAGGGGACCGAGACACAGGTGGATATAATCAACACAGGTGAAAGTAAATCAAAGCAATCAAACAGACAGAAAGCAAAACTGATGCAAGACACCAAAGAAAACCTAGCTTTCAAAGTAAAAACAGGAAATAAGGACGAGAACGTTAACACAGAAAGATCAGCTTAAAAGAAGGGTGGATGGGAAATGTAAGAGTGACATCAGAGGTCAGATTTTCTTTGAATTAACAAAAAACAATAAATGTGTATTTTTACACATTTATTGTCTACAATTTATGACCAAAGACTTAAACTATTTTCTTATACTGAGACATTTCACTTATCAAATGTGTAGTTAAACTTCTTTTACACCTATAAAAAGGGGAGCGTCACTGGTCCGACCCGCTCAAGATTAAAGTGGGATATATAAGGCCCAAAATTTAAAACAAGTTGCCATATATCATTTGCATCATATCACAAGACCTACACTTCAATCTTGAGCACATCAGTGTGCGCAAGTTTCACTAAAATCTAATGAATACTAGGAGGAGTAGCAATTCTTGTGATTTGTGGATGGATGGACAGAAGTCTCGCCATAGCATTGAAAAACCCAAGAACCAAAACCAGAGACCATGATATTTTGTGCCTTTGGAACAAAAGTGTTTCTAACACAGCTCTCTGTGTGTTATGCAACACCCACTGTCCTCGCAATTATTTTAATTTTACTTTAAATTGTCATATCTATATTTTGGACAATTATGCCAAACAATTACTCCTATGTCAGCTAAGAGCTACAGTTATGCATACAATTACAGTTAAACATGTTAAACATGAAATAGAGACTTTAAAGGTTACCATGTATCATGGACGCAATAAATAAATAAATAAATAAAAGATGAATGAAGACCAAAAAGATGAAGCAGATGTCATAGTTAACATCTGCTTCACTACAGGGTGGGGACAGTCTGGTTGACTCTGTGCAGCCACATATTCGGAGGACCAAATGACACGGAAAAGAGGATTTGAGGAGAAAAAGAGTGAAGTGAGCTACAAGAAAATTAAAGAGCGCATATTTTATGAATACAGACAAGAAGAAATTTTCATTTAACTCCTTAAAAAAACAAAAAAAACAAGCTTAGTATGACTAAGTGCCTCAAGCATTAAACCCCTAGCAGGCTGCAGAACTGGCTGAGCACCAAACCAGTGTTTTATTGGTTCCCCTGGGCAGTGTTATAGGCTGCCTCGCCATCTTTTACTGAGCCCTGGTGATTAGGAGCGCAACGTGCTGATGGCAAGCAGAATGCTGTTACCGCCACTTTGATTTACACCCCTGACCAAATGCCTGTCCGCTAAATATGTGTAAATATGTGAAACAGATTACAGGAACGCATTGCTGCTCAGGACACTTAACCAGAAAACTACGTGAAGAAGGCTTAAAATAGACTATTCAACTATTCAAGCAGTGTTGAGACTGGATAATATCTGTTGACAGCAGATATTTGATACTTTTTACTAACAGGATTAAATAGACTTTTTTTTAAAAGTCAAAATCATATTATATAAGTAATCAATATTATATTGTTAAATGCTTTTAATAGCTCAAGCAGAAATGTAGATTTTGGTAACAAACCCATTAAACAGCCTCGCCACCAGAACTGATATCACAGAGGGTAGTTAGGAAAGAAGGATTTAAAGGTCTTCAGCTACATACGAATGGCACACCAAAAAAAAAAAAGAAAAAAGTATTTAATATTAAGAATTTCCACGTAGGCATCACTAAGACAATGCCATTAACAGAGAAATAATAAAGCGGGCTGAATAAGCTGAAACGGCATCATTACAAATATGAATTATGGACTCCTTAAAATAAAACCTGTAAAAAAAAAAAGCTGCACAGTCCTGGTGAAGATGATGTAATATTCATGATTAATCCATCTGGTTGCTGCTGGTTTAAAAAAAAAAAAAGGACAAAAAAAAATAAAGG
>VURO01000229.1:19523-34043 GCA_015108175.1 Pelvicachromis taeniatus | reverse complement strand
CGGTCTAGCCTTCAGATTTGCGTCACCAGCTGTTCCCGCCCTTACTGCTTCTCCCCGCCCTTACCGCTTCGACCTCCTCGGTTTTACCGTCTCCGTTGCTGCTGCCAGTGGTGGAATCTGGAATTGACTGGGCCGCGCTATGACTTCTGGGATATGGTGGGCCACGTAGGATACACCAGACCCATCCTACAAATTTGGGGAAATGTAGGCCGCATTTGTCGGCCACATTTGTAGGAGTCTACAAATTGGGACAGCCTACGTCGCGTCGCTGTGACGTAATCGGCCTACAAAAGTGGCCCACGAGGGATGCGTCCTAGGAATTGAGACACAGCCAACGACTGGCTGTTACTTTGTTAGCACACCCTTTAGTCAAGGTAGCCATACCCCTAAAAACCTTTTAAAGTATGCGTTCAAAATATTTTGGGGACTCATCTATTCTTCGTGCAGCTGTTCACATTCAAATAAAAAGATCTGACCAATCATTAAACCATTAAATCTGGCAATAAGTGTGGCCAGGATGATATGGGAATAGATAAATATTACAAGTCAGACACACAGCTAGATTCAGGTCCATCAGCTCCCTGAAATGATTTCTCTGCCTCCTCAGATGTGGTCCCAACTCTGCTAACAACAGTTCAAACTGCCCCACTGACATCCTGAAATATGTACGAGAGCAGCCATGATAAAGCTTCAACTCCGGGGTCAAACCATGAAATTTTAACTGTGGCTGCAATTTCTTGAGAATTGATATGAACCCAGAATCTCCGTTCTTCCTTTCCTTGTTTAGAAACGTCACAAACCGCTAATCGTCACTTGAAGTCAACTTCATTTCTCTCCCAGTGCATTTTTATCACGACAAACATTCGTCTATGTTACTTGACAAGTTTGAAACCAAAAGATTCAGAGCTTTTTGTTGTTTTTCCCACAACGTGCTCAGTTTGAAAGACAAAATAAAACTCACTTTTTTTTTTTTTTTTTGCCATTCTCTTCAGTTGGTTAGTTTTAATACATGAGGATTTTCAATTTTGCTCCCTTCAGTGTTTGGCTGTATTTTTCAAGCCCAAAGAACACTGACCGCTCAACAGCCATTATGAAATACCTTATTCGGAAAGTTATTTTGAATTATTAGAAGAAATTACAAGTAAAAACCAAGTAACAAAGTATTGCGTTACCTTACATTTTTGTACTAAATTCAGTAGTGATGTAATAACATCAAACACACTTTTTTGTTTTTTACTTTCTGTGCTACTATCAGCTGATTTCCATTCATGTGAGTGAGGGAGGAGAGAAATGGTGGCAGGGTCTACAGTGGAGACATGGAAATTATTTTTATTTTTATTCAGCATAAAGACAACAACACAATGGTGAAGTAAAAACCGTGTCCAGGACTGAACTATAGAGCTAACTCTTTGCTGTTGAAAGAATTCTTGCATAAATTATAAATCTAATTCCAATTTGCATGTCATTACTAGAAAAAGTGAGACACAGCACAGGGGTACGGTACATCAGTGTGGGTAATTGGGTAACATTGCTATAAATGTTGTACCTCTTAGATACATTATTCACTGCTTTTTTTAAATTCTGAGATAATAAATTAAAAGTAAATGTTCTGTATAACTATACTACACATGACTATAGGTACATTTAACAGTGCGATGTGATGTGTTTTGCTGTTAATTAGGTGAATTTACCCTGTAAAGAGTCAAAAATAGCTTCAAAGACCAGCTTTGCTTTGATCTTACAAATTAATTAATGTGATTGCTTAATGGTTCACAAGTCCACTGCTCAAATAGTCTTTAAAGTAGAGTACTCCATTTGTGTGGTATTATAGCTTGGATGGAGACAAAGACACAGCAGCATATAAATGAATACAAGCTATTTTTAATGAAATATTATTAGTATAATTGGTATTCTGTTTGTATTTTTGTCCCGCTGTGGCTTTGTGCTCAAGGTTGCTCTTATTGGCACGATCATGGTTGAAACATGTGAGGTAACCACAGCATGATTTCCATGTGTGTTTAAAAAGATGGCTGACATGTAGCTGGCATTGGTTTAGCTAAAACAGGCTTTTGTAAGGATGAGATGAATATATGAAGCACCCCCACCCCTCCATGGTCTGTAGTACTGAGGGTCCTAATGCACACACACAAACAGATGCACACACACCACCTTGTCACAACTCTTTTTTAGCTCTCATCTGAAACGAGAACATGCCCTGGGCTGTGCTGGGAGAATGGAAGTCAAAGACTGAAAAAGAAAAGGGAGACAAAAAAGAGAGCGAGAGGGACGGGGAAGGAAATAAAAGATAAAAGCCAAAGGGGAGAACACGGAGTGATAAAAGGCCAAAGCAGGAGAGGAGAAGGGGGGAGAAAGAGAGAGACGGAAAGCGAAAGAGAACACGACAGGGGCTTTGGATCAGCCTGGAGGGTCAGCGGTGTGAAAGAGTTGTAGTTCATTGTAATGTCTCAACCTCTTCCACCACCCCCCGAACCTATCCCCGACCACGGTGTCCAGCCCGCCTCCTCCCACCAGGTCCCTCCAGCAGCTATTTAACATGGAAATTGATTTAAACAGAGGCTGAGATATCCGCAGTGGGACCCGAGGACAGGTGCCTCCAGTCAGCAGAGGAGAAGCTAATGAGAGGTGAGAGACCCGAGCAGAGCTAACAAGGAAAGCAGAGAGCACAATGAGACGGGAGAGGAGAGGCAGAAATTAGAGAGGAGGGAGCGCAGAATGGGGAAGAAATTGAAGTAAAATTGGAGAGAAATGAGGGAGTCGAAATGTTATAATTTCCAACTCGAGCTCCCTGCGGCCAACTGCAAGACGTGAAATAAATAAATAAATGAATGAGTGAGAGACGTGTGAGCGTTTGTATGGTAGTCCATGTGTGGGTGTAGAAAAGAAGTCTTTGCTCGTGTTTTTTATATGTTCCATTATTTTTATTTTCAAAGACATACCTCCACTGTTACAAAAAATAAACAAGAAAAAAAATAATGGCTGATGTAGGAGGCTGGATAATTGACAGTTTTATGTACACTCGTCAATAACAAAGTCATGCTGTGACGTAACAATTTATATAATCTAAAAGTCAAATATACTACACGTGTCATTATCTGTTCTTTTGACGTTGCACTGTTCAATTTTATTAAATCTGTTTAAAATGTTATTTTGTTTTTCTCGCCAGTTGACCAAGATAGATATTATAATATGCTATATATTTTCAGACTAAAACCTATTTACTAAATTCTTCACTAAACTGCTGACTAATACGTATTAAATAACACACATGAATTTTTCTTTTGTAAAGATAAAACTTACTTTCACACCTGTGTTGTGATTTTTAAGCGTTTTATGTTACATTCAGATGAACACAATCAGCTTTCTGGAATTTCCTTGCCTGGATGATTTAACATGCATTAAGACACTTTATGAAGTTTAATATTTCTAAGAGCTCTAAAACAATTCATTTCTGACAGTTCCTCCAAATATTTGCGATCATAATCTGTGCGTACTTCAGTGCAGTCCCTTCTCTTTCACAGCCTCCTTCTCAGATTGTTGTTTCATGCCATTTTTTTGCCATTCTCTTGATTTGGTTAGTTTTAATACATGAGGATTTTCAAATACAGCCAGTGTACATGCCTTTGATTGATCACATTTTAATTTATATACTGAAACTGGGCCGCGTTGTACTATTTTTTGTATTAACAGTTAACAAATATTTTTTCACTTCGGTTAGAAACCATTACATCATCTGCATAAAGTGATATTTTATGTTCTTCACCAGTTATTACTAATCATCGAGCCTTGTGTTGTCTTGCTGCTGTCTTTAGGATCAATATTTCAGATGATGTTCCATTAACTCTTACTCCAGCACTTGTCTGATTGTACATGTTGGGTTTTTATATTTAAGTACATTAAATACTTTTAAATAGTTATGACACCTATGCATGTGATGAATGCAGGTATTAATAAAAATGGCTTTGATAGCTGATGAGATGCTTTCCCTGGAAGTCCCATGATTTAAGAACAAGCTGCTTGAATTTAATACGTTTTAAATGTGTTTTGAATTTTACCAATGCTTTTTTTGTGTGTTGTGATTTTAATTCTATTTATCCATTCATCCATTATCTTCTGCTTTATCAGGGTCGTGACCTGGGGGGGCGGAGTTGGAGCCTATACCAGTTACAATGGGGCAAGAGGCGGGGTACACCCTGGACAAATCGCCAGTGCATGGCGGAGCTAACACAATGTTACAGACAACCATTTACACGCACATTCACACCTATGGGAAATTTAGAAGCACTGGTTAATCCCACCAATTCCATGTCTTTGGACTGTGGAGGAAGCCAGAGTACGCCATGCAAACACAGAGCGAACACACAAACTCAGATACATAAACTCACACAGACAGGACCTTTGTGCTGTGAGGCAACAGTGTTACTACCATGCTGCCCTAATTCTATTTGTTTAATATTTATTTCATTTTATTCTATTTTTTCCTGATATTTTACACTTTGGTCAGTGGTTTTTTTTTTTAAAGTGCCAAAATTGGCTTGGCAAATATGTTAGCCATGACTTTTGGCTCTCCATTATTCTACCACATGCAGTATGAGCTGTACTTGCTGTAGTGTGGTTCTTGCCTTCTTCCTTGCCTACTTGCCACAGGTGAAGATTATTCCTTGAATGACTGCCATTTCAGGAATAAATAGGAATGCATGCAAAGCGCTCCCTGCAAATGGTAAAACACACTCCAGCATGTGGGACTCGTAGGCACAAGCGCTTCACAATATTTTAGGAACTGGTTCCAACTAAGTGGAAACATTTAACCCTGAGCTGCTTAAAGCCACAATCACACCAGGGAAAACAGTGGTTAGATATCACTGCATGACCGAAATTAGATGCATTCTGTCTGTGATCATACGATGATTAACTGGGTTAAATCAGCCAAAATTGCTCATCTGTTGCGGTCTACATACAAGGAAATTTACGGTAACTACTTACATTCAGTCCATCAGAGTCCATCAGAACCTCATACTTGAAACAGAACTAATGATTTGGTTTCCATCCTGCAGTACATCAAAATGCAAAAATTACATCAAAACGACACAGGCACAGGCTGGTTGCATTTATATAAGACAACAAGTGGAATGAAACCAGTTGGCGACCAGCCGAGGCGTGCACAAGAGTTGTGTTGCAACAGTGTCTGCGTTCATCAGTGCAGACTGATTCAGATTGACAATTGCGCTGGTTTTCCCGTAATGCTATCTGAGAAGATGGTCAGCCAGTCTTTGTAATCTGAGTACTATATGCTGGAGAGTAGTTGTGGCTATTTCTAGACTTGCGATTACAAGACGTCAAAAAACTAGTAGTAGTAGTACTAGTAGTAGTACTAGTAGTTCTTAAATGGTGAACTCACATGTGGCTAACGTGTCACGTGCAATCCACAGGCCCTGAACAATACACGCCTGACTTTGGTTCACTGTGCTTCAGCATCTCGAGTCCTCTCTCGTGCGCTTGTGCACTCTCTCATTACAGGGGCATTTTTGGTAAGTGCAATGAGGTTTGCGTTTTATGCGCTTATTTGGAGCAACTTTTAGAAACAGTGACACTGTCTTCTCACATGTCTTACAGATATGTTAATGCCTTAACACCGCATTTTCAAAGGAAGTGTCAGAGTTCTGTGCTTGGACGCAGTTAGCGATCGCACTAGTTGTGTATACTGTGGCTAATTCCAAATGAAGCCCACCACTTTAACCACAGAACACATTGATCATGCTCGTCAAACAAGCTGGAAGGGAAAATGAACCTTGTCTGGGCCCAGTGTGCTCATGGGCCATCGGAAACTGCTACCGTGATAGCACGGCTAAATTTACAGGTTGGTTTCATGTATTAAAAAGGTGCAGGAAATGTGAAAAAATCCTAAATTTATGGGATCCCTTGACCTACACTTGACTCCGTTTTAATTTGGGTAATAACACGTAATTTCTGTTAACTGCTGCGCTCATTTAGCATTAATTACAAAATAGCCACAGAGCCTGATTTAGTTCATCAAAGCTCCTGGCTCGGCGCCATATTCGAACAAGTTTTGTTTTCATTTTTCTGGTCAAGGAAGTGACTGAAATGACTAAGTGGAGGTTGAAGCATTACTGGTGCACTTTTGACAGCTCAAAACAGGGAGAAACACAAACTGGTCTTGTAACAAACAGTGACTTCTAAACACCCTCTTTTAACTTCACTTGAACTTACGTCACAGTGAGCTTCAGGCGCGAGTGCATCTGCACAATCGGCTCTGCTACAGGGCTGAGACAAAGCCAAGTAACTTCATTATTTTTGATTGAAATCAGACGTGACAAAGGAGCATGAGGACATGACAAGCTGTAACGGTTTGAGCACTCGCTGTTTCCCCTCCACTCCGTACCTGAGCTGTCTGTACATTAAAGACAAAGCTGACTTCAGTAAAGCTCGAGTCTTATTGATCTCTGCCTGCCACTCGGGGAATGTAAGAATTCAACATGTGAACACGCCGCCGCACGAGCTCGCACAAAACACACGCGGGTTTGAATATCAATGGGATTAGAGAAAGGTCTGGCTGTCGCAAGCCTTCACATTGTAAACTACACTAAAAGACGGCCATGCTGCTCTTTAGATGTAATGTCGCAGTTTGATAAATGTTCTTTGGGAAACACGACAGGTATGGCATTTTCTAGCGATGGCTTCCCCTGAAGAGAAGGAAAGGCACTCTTCATTCTCTCTCTGTCTTCCTACAAATAAAAAGATATATGCATACACACTGAGGCTGTTCTCTTTGGCTTTCATTAGTAAACAACCCAAGATGTTCTTCCACTCTCTTTCTCACACACGCACACACAAACAGACATGCAGCCTTGCTCTTGAGTATCCCATCTTTCACTGCATCATCTTGTAAGTATTCCATGGCAACCATTTCAAAAGTAAGATTCATCCACTTTATATAGCTGGCCTAGTTTGTCTCCTCCAGCCCCCGCTGAGCGCTGCCATCCACGATGACGACTGGGCCCTGTGCAGACTACACGGTGCAGGAGCGAAGGGGGACATAATCCCTATGCAAACACCAACATGTAGTCTTGAAAGTTCTGCGTTCTACTTAATAAAGCCTTTGAGAGACCTACATAAAAGCGAGACTATTTTAATATGAAAGCACGTTTGAGTGGTGACGCTGCAGATGCACCAAAGATGTGTTCTTTGAAAAAGAACAATGTGAGGTGTGAGGTGATGAGATAGAACTTGGATGAACGGCCCTTCCAGGTCAGAAAATCAAAGTCAGCGACTTGCAGGTGGGCTATTCCTCTGCTTTCAGAAACAGGTGCAGTTACTAGAGTCTCCAGGAAAACTGACCTTGGATCACTTTCCTGATGAGCTTATAATTTCAGACACTGTTTGCAGGTGTAACTGGCTCCAAAATGATGCTTGCTTTATAAATGATGATCTCTATTAGAGTCCAGAAAGATGAGGACACGGGGTGTGCTGACAGACTTGACATTGATTAGTCACCACAGCATGAAAGCTAACTGTCCTTATTTTCTATATCAGTTCCACACCCTCGATCGTCATGTCCACTTACAAAACGGCAGGACAACAGTGGTGAAAATGCTTCACAACAGGTGGCACATCCTGGTTGTAGACCTTATACACCCATCCAGCATAACATTATAAGCACAGGTGACGATAATAACATTGATTATCTCTTTGTCGTGGCACATGTTAGTGGGTGGGATATGTTAGGAAGTTTATGTGGAAAAATGGGCAATCATAAGGATTTGAGCAAGTTTAATGAGGCCCACATTATGATGGCAAGACGACTGGGTCACACCATCTCCAAAACTAGAGCTATTGTGGGGTGTTCCCAGTCTGCAGTGAGAGGGTCATGGGCGCCCAAGGCTCACGGATGCACGTGAGGAGAGAAGTCTGGCCCGTGCGGTCTGATCCAACAGACGAGCTGCTGTAGGGGAAAGACTCAAAGCTGGTCAGAAAGATTCCACTTATGTCTGGTTTTAACATGCAGTCTGTGTCTGGATGCTTTATTGGGATGACAATGTCCACTTTACGGGTCTTTGCGTTTGCATGTGCTTTAAGTTTCCACGCCTGGTATCTCAATTCTGTCACAATTTGATCCAATCTGAGTGCAAATGTTTACAAGTTGAGCGTGACTGGCTGACTTATCAAAAGAAAAGGTGCACGCAAGGTCAAGGGAAGCATCGCTGCTGCATGGATTATTTTTCTAGCGCTTGGAACACTGTGACTACCACCATGAATGTTCATGTGTTTGTAGACCACTTTGCATTTAATCATTAGTTATTATTGATCTCTGGCTCTCTTCAGTGGCATGTCTTTTGTCCCATCTCCCTCCTCTCACCCCCAACTGGTTGCAGCAAATAGCTGCCCCTGTCGGAGCCTGGTTCTGCTGCAGGTTTCTTCCTGTTAAAAGGGATTTTTTCCTTCCCACTGTTGCCAAGTGCTTGACCATGGGTCGTCTGATTGGTGTGGTTTTCTCTGTATTATCGTAGGGTCTTTATGTTACCATACAAACTGCCTTAAGGCGACTGTTGTCGTGATTTACTGCTATATAGATCAAATTGTTAAAAAGGAGCAGTGTACTTGCTTTCTCAGGATGTGGTCACAGATTTGGTAAGATTTACACTGGGCAGAGGATCTAACTACAATACAGCTTTATTCTTTGACACTAAACTTTCTGATAAACATTTTAACACTTGAGGAAACTATCCTCCATTGTATACTTTTTCTACCTATGTAATATGAACATCAGGGCACAGACTTATAGAAACCATGCTGTCCACATCTTCAGCTCCCCTGCAACATCAATGACCCTGTGGTTCATCAGTGGTTCATCTCATCTCACTCCGAGCACGATCAGTCACCTAGATTATTGCCTTTGCTGAGGAAACAGCAGCTGATGTGTATCTGGAGGAGGCTGATTGTCACCGTCTTCACAGGCATCAGCATGCGATGTTCCTCTGATGGTGTGAATCCGTCAGGACCAGAAGATTCAATCCAGCTGTCCAACGTATCTACCCACAGTATCTCCACCTCTAACACACTCAGAGCATTTTAACACATCCACCCACCCTGAATAAGACAGGACGGTCTTGCCTCCTGTCTCTTGCTTATTCCATCCATCTTGTTCTCCCACATGTGATCACAGAGTGCCAGTTGACTATAAAGGTGGTCAGTATGACAGAGCTGTGTGTAACACAGACAGCTGCAAGGAGATCACAGATGTTCATGTGCACATTTTGCTTGTGTACAATTTCAAGGAAAATGCACTTCACTTCCATTTTGGCAAATTTTTGTGTGCCTTTTCTACACTAATTATATAGTAGAAATATCTTTATATGTGGGAAAAAACAACAGAAATATATGTATATGTAAATTTCACAGATTACATATACAGATGTGGCTTACTTTTCTTTCTTTTTTGGTGCTTGTCAGCTTCTAGATGTTAGGGTCAAAACAACTGGATGACTGTATTTTGCATGATTAGTAAATGTACACGCGTTACCTCCACACTGCAAGAAGGACACAGTTGAAGGACACGGGTCTTCTTGTCTCGCTGCCTTTCTTCCACCTCCAGCTTCAACAGTAATGGCTCAGTAACACTAGAGTAAAGGTAGGATGGCAACCTCTTTGCAAATTAAGAAAAAGAATCAGTGGTTGTTCAGTGATTGCACTTTTGTTGTAGGAGACTGGTTGCAAGAAGATTGCCGAGTGGAAGGCAACTTGTCTCCAAACAATCGCAGTCCAAGCTGGACTGTGCACTCTCAGATAAACTGCCAAACCTTTGCTGTCCTGAGTCCCTCCTCTAACCCCCACCAAATCACCGTTCCTCCCTGAGCATAGTTCTGCTGGCAGTGTCTTCCTGTTAAAAGGGGGTTTTTCCTCCCCACTGACGCCAGTGTTTGCTCATTAGGGTGTGATCTGATTGCTGGGGTTTCTCCTTTAACTTACAATATAAAGCACATTGAGGTGACTGTTGTTGTGATTTGGCACTATGTAAATAATATAAAATTGATTTGAAGTAAACTATTAATGGAGTTATTTCTGTTTTAAAGCTATGAGGTTCTAGTCAAACTCTGAGTGCAAGAAGGTCATGGAAGTTTCTTTGTATGCAACAGATTTGTGATTTTCACCGAGTTACCAGTCGCCATGTAATCACAAACAACAAGGAATTGCCAACTTGACCCAGTTCAGTCACAAATTGCAGACTGATAGTAGCAATTTGTCTTTTGCCATTTTATCACTGTCTTGATTCACCAAAGTATATAAAAGAGTAGATGGGCAACATAGGATATCAACAACACTCCTGTACTTGAGGAATGGAGTCTTTTAACTTACACAAGGTGAGACAACCTTTGAACAACAGACCTGCAAACTCACATACAGCTGCAGTTTAGTCACCAAGCGAAGCAGAGGAAATATCAGTCTGTGGAGGGCTGAAACCTTAATTTAAATAGCTAAAGTTAAAGTAATACAAATTCACGCTAGGTCATTTCTTTAACAACCAAGCTCAAGCGTCTAGCGGTTTTAAACATCTTAATGAATTCACTTGAGCTTTGTGAACTACATTGTATAGAGTGTATGGTTGTGATTATATATACTGATTAATAATGTAGTTCAGATCTTGTTCATCTTTGAATTTGCTGTAAAGCCTGTTAAAGTGACCCAATGTTTAGGTTTAATTATATACGAGCGCCTCGTGCAGTACTGACCTAAAAAAATGTAATTTCCTTGCTTCCTCTGGTGCATCTTACAACCTCTGTGTTGTGAACATGGCACCAAAGTGCAGCTGTGCTGGGTAAAAATGCACACTTCTTTTTCATAGTTCTTTCATTAAACAGCAACGTGATCCAAATGCCGCCTTCTGTCAGATAGTTGCCGTCCAGTTCTTCCACCCTGGTGCCGACACGTTTGCTGCTTCTTGGCTTCTCTCCATCTCTGGGCTAACTCGCTGCCGCTTGACTCACAGGCGTCTTTACACCTTGAGGCTGGCATGACTGAGTCATCGCAGTTTGCCAGCTGTATTAAAGTACTGCGTATCAGTGACATTTATTTATGCTGGTTTAACCAAGTTTGGTTTTCTTTTATTGCTTGTTACCGTCTTAGGCAATTTTAAATTGTGAGTTTTTCACTCGTCATGTATATACTTTGTGGTAATATATTAAAAAAAGGAAATGAATAACAAGGCCAATTTTATTTTGTTTTTGAGCAAACAGACAAAAAAAAGAAGAAAAAAAAAAAACACTGAAAACTTGAAAGTCTTGTGCGTCACCTGCTTGTTGTCACCAAGCACCAATGTCTGGTGGACAAGAAAGAAGTAAATGAGGCAACTTTTAGATCAGAAAAAAATAAAATACAATCAGTTTTGACCTCCTTTAGTTGCCACCTTCCAACAACTGTGGGTTATTTTTTGGCAATTATTCCACCTAAATGGTGGAGATGACAAAGTGACTGTTGTCTCGACACAGGCAGCTGTAGCTGATCGGCATTTGCTAGAGTTCTCACCTCAGCTAATGTGAGTGATTCAAGTAGCTGTTGGCCTTTTGTGGACCACCTTAATGGCATTATTTGTACACATTATTAGCAGTTGTACAGTTTATGGCTGCAGGTTGCTAACCAAGCTCGCTAGCTTCAGATAACAGCCGTTCTACCTCTCATCCAAATCTTGACACCTTCTGGCTCCAAAAGTCACCAAAGTTGATGCTTCAAATGCTGACTTCAAACCCAGCAGGTGACAGCACCACAGAGACTTCCATTTTTTGCATTGTCTGTTGTTGTACCCACACTGCACACAAGCAGATCACTGATGCCGAAGTGAAAAACTTCTATTAAACACCAGAAGAACCATTTTGACTCATACCTGATGTTGTGACATCACCAGATTGGGAATAAACTACAAGGGGGGGGGAAAAAAGCCCCCCTGAATCTGAGCACTTCTAAACACTAGCAGGATGTGATATCTGTGCCCTCCCTCCCAGTCTACACCTATGCAGATGACCGATACACAGCTCTTTTATATTCAAGTCAACTTTTATTGATCAATGCACAGTAGTATTTACTTCCAAACCTCACACTTTTGACAGTTCTATCGATCCAAACAAAGGAGGCGGCTTCCACACCATCACTCATCTTTCATTAGATTACAGGAGACGCAGAAATCATTATTTTAGACATAATGGCACATAAAGACTGAAAAATGGTCTGTTTTGGCTATGGCCCCTTGACATTTCATCTCAAATGATGGTTTCTATCCTAATATCTAATGTTCTATCCTCCGAGCTGCTGGCTTTTTCAATAAACGAAATGGAGCCTCTGACTTGGCTAATGCTGCCTCTGACCAGCGGATCGGGACACAAATTTGTTTTTAATACAGGAAAGTACAGTTTTGACCTCTAAATGTAACTCGGCACCACAGGCAGCTGTAATATCATCAGTGATAATGGCAGAAAATGGCAGAGAGGGGAATCAAATCAACACAAGCATGATGGATAGATGGATGGATGGCAGGGATGTTAGTAATGTCTGCCTTCACCCTCTGTCCCTTTCTCACATGCGACTCCATCTCGTCGAATTATAATACTTGGATGCTGAACTGCAGAAAACAGGCCGGCGCCTTCACACACGCGGCGAGGGTACATGCAAGCACATGCAAATAGGAAGCGCCGCATTAGTATTCGTTATCAGAGGCATCGCGCAGGGCTCGTGAGAGGTGGCGAGCGTACGCGACGCGAACTCGTCCGCAGCGACATGCTGATCAGCGCTCTCGACCATTTCGAACTGTCGAGCCTGGGTTGTAATTCAGTGCCGGGATACAAAACGGCCGGCTGGTGAAACGGATACAGCTCGCCTTGGTGGAAAAGGAAGAGTTTCCTTTCACGTCAAATTGGAGAGTTAAAAGAAATTAAAAATGATTTCACAGCCTGCTATAACAGGAGCGCTCATTTTATGGCAAATTAGGCTGTGACAATTACATTGCTCGGACCACGGGGTGGTCCGCGAAAGCCGCGCACAGAAGTGTGGGCGGCTTCCAGACTTGAAAATAATTACCATGAGGATAATGCGCTCTAATTCGATAGTGACGAGAAATGTATAAATAGGAGGAAAGAGTCCACGTGAAATGGGAGTCTCTGGATTCTCAGTCAGCCCCGGCGTCTCTGCTCGCTGACCAGCTGCAGTCTCAACCGGCTCCTTTCTCTCTCTCTTCATCTCCCCCCAGCCTCTAAATCAGCTGGCTCCTTTGGATGACATGGCAGTCGGCCACCTCTCACCACCCACTTGATCCTCTTCCCCTCACCCGCCCCCCCATCACCTCCCACAACCCCTGCCAGGAACAGAACCGGGCCTCGAGGCCACTCCTTTTCAGCTCCGTCTGACCACGACCACCACGCTGAGCTTCAACTGCAGAGGAGACAGAAAAAAAGAAAAAAAAAAAGAAAAAAAAGACGCTGGCATGAGAGGACATGTAAATACACAACGATGATTCTTAATGTCTGTAAGTCTCCCCTTGTTTCCTGCTCTGCGGCGATTTAGAATAAAGAGAAAGGGGATAAAATACGAGGCCACTTTTCTAATTCAATTTTTAAGCACTGGCTGCAATAATTAAAAGGTCATTTTCCTGCCAAGCAGCACAGCTCTTCTGCTGTAACTAAGCAACATTTTAAGCGAAACATAATTATTGGCAAGATTGGCGATTTTGGATTAGCGCATTACCATTTCAATCAACAGCTAATGTGTTCGCAGCGCTCCGATTCAGAGTGTTTTCCAGCCATTTGAAAGGAACACGAAGCGGAATTGAACATTTCTGAGAAGCCTGGACTTAAAGCCGCTACAATGAGAGGATTGTGATATATAGAAAATTTTTAAAGAAATGATTTTCTTCCTAAAAATAGTCGTGTTGAGCACATTCTTCTAACAAGTGGGTGACCTTTCTGTCAAAACACCTCCTTTAAAACGGCCTTAAATGCTTTGTTATCCACTTTCTCTGCCAGCTTCTCAAAGTCTGACCACCGAGCAATACTTTTCCAGCCATCATTCAACTTTTCCTGCCTTCAAGGTACAGACAGGACATCATAAGAAGAACCCCCCCCCCAAATCTCTAAACCCCTCTCGTTCCATTTCAGGAATGGCCAGAGTCCTCACGCTGCTCTTTTCCTTCTGTCAGAGTGAGTGAGGCTACAGATCCTCATTAGTCACTTTTCCCGAGACCACCCCGACACCGAGCTCTCCTCGCTCGCTCAGACTTGCTGAAGGCTAGCTGCGGCCACACACCAATTCACAGGCATTGTGAGAAGCAGAGGCGACTTACGGGAGCCCGGGCAATCATCAGAATCAACCAACCTTTGAAATGCTGTGAATATCGTGAACGTGCTGCTGCTGCATAATGTTACACCGGCTGAACGGAGCCAGAGGCGTTTGCAGCAGTTTTTTTTTTTTTTTTTCCTTTTGGGGGGGGGGGGTTAAATAACTGAA
>VURO01000229.1:0-17036 GCA_015108175.1 Pelvicachromis taeniatus | reverse complement strand
TGTGTGGGTTGGGGTTTTTTTTTGTTGTGTGTTTTTTAATTTTTTTATTTTTTTTTTTTTTTTTTTTTTTTTTTTACATGACAAACAAATTGAGGATATGAGGACAGTCCATCTCAACAGTGTCTATTAGGGCTATATTTCAAAACTCTAAGTACAATGACAAATATTGCTGCCTAAGTCTAAATGGACAACGTTTTAGAACTATTTAAACAACAAACCATAATCAAGAATGAATTGTACTTGATTCCATTAAATTGATTTAGCCTTCGCTTCATTTAAGGATTTGGGTTTTTGTTTGTTTCTATATTACATAACTGAACGTTTAAAAGGTCTTTTATTTGGCTATATTAACAGAATTTTGAAATGTAGCCTAAATGGGAATCTGCAACTGACCCTCAACAGATTCTTTATATATATATATATATATATGTATATAAAAACAATTAAAATGGATTCCTTAGACAAGTGGATAATGAGTCACTAATTCCACTAGAAACGACTACTCCCAAACAGTTAAAAATAAAATATAAAATAATTAAAAATTAACGATCAACAATGCAAAAAAGCCAGAGGAGGGTAAAAAGGGTCAGAGGAAAAAATGACAGCAAAACTAAACAAAAACTCAAAGAAAAAGAAAAAACTATATAGAACGCCAACTTCTCATCTCTGACCCATCTAAAAGCCGCTTTGGTTGGTTGGTTGGATGGTTGGTTGGTTGGTGCGACAAAGGAGGGATGGGGGAGGGAGCTCGCGGTCAAATCTCAAAAAACAGTTCCGATTTTCAGTTCCCAATTTGCTCTCTTGTATAAAGTCCGGCGTAGGAAAAGACCAAACCAAAGACAAAACAGACAATTACTTTTGTCGGGCTTCTTAAAGCGAGAGCTGCCGTGGTAGACAGGCGCTTGTCAGGGCGACACTAAGGGTGGCAAGTCCACTTCAGTACTGTCGATATGGGTGCTCCCGGTAAGTCGTCTTGCCGCCTCGAGAGGGGGGAGGGGCCTTCCCTGGAGTTGTCCGCTGGGTGCCGTTCCAGTCGTCCTGGCCTGGAGAGGAAGCGGAAAAAAATAAACACATCAATAATTCAGCAGCTCACTTCAACATTTCTAACAAAGAGCCTTTGACTGAGTGCACATTAGAGCTGCCCTGTGGAGGTTTCTCTTCAGGTTACAGTCTCGCTAAAACACAGTTTAGTTTATCGGACATGTTGGAAAAAGCACTAAATCTCATATCTGAACGTGCACGGCATCAACAACACGTCACGACACATCAACAAGAAGTCAAAAACTACAGTTTGACTGAATCTTCAACTGTGAAATAAGGCAGTCAGTTTGTATCGGGCTGATGAACTGTCCCGTCTCATCGATTTTTCACACTGGGGATACAGCAACTGTGAAATTTTGGCCAAATTCAGAGCTTTAAATTAACAATCTGGTCAATGCCTTCCTTATAGCTTTGTTATCTTTAAGATTTATCCAGCAGAAAATAATGTAACATGATGGCACTGATGCTGACCGATGTCAGAATCAGTAGCACACAGTGACATCATCAATGAGGTCAATATTAGCTGACACAATCCACATTTTGGAAAAAGTAAACTGGCTGATTTTTTTCCCCTCCTTTGCATAAAAAACAAACAAACAAACAAACAAACAAACAAACAAACAAACAAACAAAAAACACGATGGCACCGTTTTTAAAGACAGCTGATGTGCATGCATATTTCAGACAGCCAACACACAATAACAAATATACAGAGGATTAATTCAGTAAGATGTTTGTCTCTTATTGTAATAAAAAAAGTAAATTGTTCTTTACCATATGACTCATATGACTCTGTGGTCTCCCCATGTCCATAGTCATAATATTCTGGCTCTCTGTTGGTCATAAATGGGAAAAGAAGAATTAAAAAAAGAAAAATCACTTTTAATCATTGAAAAACATCAAGCAGCTGACTGTAATGTCTAGGGGGACGTTAATTGGCTTCTACGAATAAGATCAAAGCTTGGCTCTCGACTATGGAACATCTGAGTCCCGGCCGGTCCTTCTAAATAACACTGGCATCCACACCATGAAACACAAAGTACTATCAACGCTGAATTTGTGCAGAGTGGCTAAAAAGTATTACCACTGCTCTCAAATCCCGTTTCAAGTGAAACTAGCAACTAGGCGATATGTGTGCATTCTGTGAGAAGCAGGTGAAAACCAAAGAGACATCTGATTCACTCACGCCTGCGGCTGACTGTAATAGCTGTCGTAAGACTCGTAGGCCGTGTCTGTGTAGCTCTCATCATAGCCCTGGAGAGGGAAGGAAACAGAGAGGGGAAGAGGAAAAAAAAACAAAACAAAAAAAAAAAACAGGGTGAGATTTAAGGAGAGTCTTGTTCATGAATCATGAATGTCAAGATGTCCCCAAAGAACTCCACTTGTACTAAAGCAGACACGCTCCCCTTATGTCTCGAGCATCTGAAATCACTTATTCCTATGACGACGGACAAGCAATTCAAAGCTAACAGAACGTCAGAAAAATCTTGTTGAGATGAGACGAGCAGTGGAGAGGTCAGGTTTAGCAACGCCAAACCTGAAAGCATAACGTCTGCACAGAAAACTGAGGCGTGTCTCTGCATATTTCTTACATTTACCTTATCCAATACAACACCACAAGTGATGTTTGTGTATGATAATAATAACCTAGAAAATAAACCTGAAAGGATAAATTCATTCCCACCGGCAGTGGTACTTACATATTCGTCATAACCTTCGGCAGCTGCACTAGGGTTGTGCTGGTGGGGAGGTGGTGGTGGCATCCTCTGGGGAGGCCCTCCAGCTGGGAGTCGGGCACGGGGTGCCACAGCTCCCCTGTTGGGTGCCGTGGGAGGTCCTCCTCTGCCTGCTGGGGCACCCCTCACTGTGCCACCTCTGGCTGGGCCACCTCGAGTCACACCTCCCCTGGTGGCAGCACCACGAGGGGGCATTCCCCTGCCCCTGGAACGAAGAATTCTGAGTTATTGCTGTGATGGTCTACAGCGGGGGGCTCAAACTCACCTGGCACCGTCATCTCACTGCAGGGCCACTTTTAAAACAAACCCAACATCTTTGGAAATATATGTGGATGTTATTTTTATTTTAAATATTGTATAATAAGACAAAACTGCAAAAGTGAGCGCAAATCTTTCTTCCTCACTCTTAACTGAAGCCTTTCAGTGAACTAACAAATAAACAAAATGGTACCTTCTTTCTGACCAGACACGTGGCAGCACTTCTGCTACTTTTTTTCTATTTAACAAAATAAAAGTATACACTTTTATTTTATAGTTTTCTTTACAGGTAAAAATCTTACTGCACTAACACAGCCAATCCTTCAACATATTTGTGCTTCCTGGTGATGTAAAAATCTGATGCATCAGCCAACAAAATTAGTTCGTTTAAACGTTTTATTTCATTTGTGAGCTTTAAACTCCTGGCAGGGTAAGACTACCTGATTATGTTTCTTTTTTAAATGCTAAGCTCAGCTCAGCTCACTGATGGGTGGTTGTAGCTTCATATTAACCATAAAGATGTGGTATGAAACCCAGGTTTATAATGGCGTATAGTGCTGGACTTGAGATGATCCCACCAAGCATTTCAAATCATTGAGAATTAAACAACAACAACAAATTTATGTGTATACATACATGATATACATTTTCAGTGATGCAGCAGCTGTTACGAGAAACCATGTGCGTCTCTGTGCACTTCCTCACCTGTGTGCTCCAGCAGGGGGGACACCGCGGCCCCTGACTGGCAGGCCACCTCGGCCTCGGGCTCCGTGATCCTGGCCTCCGTTCAGGTAGCTCATCTCCATGAACTGCTCCTGGCAGATATCATCCATCATATCCTATACACACAAACACACACAAACACAGTGAGGAATACTAAGACAAAAAAAAAAAAGAAAAAAGAAAGGAGGCAGCGTGGAAAGATGAGTGATGAATAAAAGAGTGAAATAATTTCTGAGCTGCTCAAAACACGCCACACCTCCCAACGGCTAACAGAGCGACTGGAAGAAAAAGTCTCTTTGCCAGTGACTCAGAGTGTTAAAGAGAGGAGGGGGGATGTGGATGTGGGAGGCTGGAGGTTGGAAAGCATCCATCCACACTCCGTGCCTTCCTGTGTCTCTCCATCATGCACAAAATGCAAATCACTTCTCTGTGCACTCCTTGACAAGTCTGGTGTGACTGCATGAGCAGTTACCTTATTTTATCTGCAAAAACAATAACTTGGGGTGGATTAGCCAAGCTGCCTGTCTGAGCAGCACAAATCCTGCAACCCAATCCTCCGCCTTTCTTTTGGGAGCAATCAGAAGAGCTGCACTGTGACCCAATCAATTCTTTTTCATATCTCCCCCCAGACTGGAATAGTGACAGAGCTCTAATGATGTCAGAAAAAGGGAGCATCTACTGGAATATGAGATGCAGACGTCAGCTTTGAACTTATCTGCAGCAAAAGCAGGCAGAGCATTTGACTGATTAGAAATTCATCTGAAGGGAGGAGCAGTACAGCTGATGCTGCAGAGGATGCAAAGTCTTTACCCAACAAGGTGTTGAGTTTAATCAAGGATCTGTGGACTTTACGATCAATAGAAGACAGAAATACTTCTGCATTCACAATGGTCGATGTGCAGATATACACAAATAAACAGGATGAGCACAAAGGAGACAAACCCTGCAGGAATCACAGGGCTGTGAGAGACTTGTTGCCTTAATCAAATAAACTCATTTGTTCTTAGAAAATAACTGTCAATTCTAAGATGGCCGATATTCAGCCCCCCCGCCACTAGCCTGGGCTGCAGCAGCAACCCCCTGTATCACTCTGACAGGAAGTCACAAACACACAAGGTGAGAAGTAAGACCGCTGACAGCCTCGTGGACCAGTATGACACCAAAACTGCTGTGATCTAAAACACAAACAGTTGCATGTCAGAGAAAACTGGCACACAGCCACTCCACTGCAGCAGTGTGTTAACCATGTTTTTAACATGCATGTGGCCTCGAACCTGACATGTGCAGCCATCTATGACTACACCTGTGCCAACTTAAAATAAGATTGGATTATTGAAGAACGTGATTTCAAATGGCTTGTAAATCAACAACCAGTATGCATTCAGACAACTCCTCCATGCTCAGTTTGAGCAGTTTTCCTACTTTTAAGACCAGTCCATCAATCTGACCCCCCCAAAAAAAGTAAATTAGTCACCAGAAACATCCCTGTGGAATACCTAAGCAGGACTACAGGCAATATATAAAAGTTTCAGCAACAAATTACATCCACCCATTCTCCATCCGAGTCATTTATTAAAACATGGCCTTGCTCTAAATGAAGGCCGTCACGCCTGACAGATTATGGTCTTAAACTGTAACGACAGCTTCTGTAAGCGGCGGATTTTTACATAACACAGCAACACCAACACCGCAGCTGGTTCATCAGCCCATTCATCTAGCCTCTGATCTAAATTATTCTTTCTATAGTGCCCTGCACACTAATTAAAAAAAATGTAAGGCAGCTCACAAACCCCTGGGCCTATTGGCCTGCTTTGGTGAGAGCCATTGTGAGAGGACTGTGGGCTTCAGCTGGGCCTCACAGCACAAAGAGTTGGCCGGCACTCAAGAATCTCTCAGCATAAACCCAACAAAGCAGGCGTGGGCTGCGCAGAGAGAATACGGCCACATATCTGTCTCGGAGCTCTATATCTCCAGGCCGATTCTCCTCTCTGAAGAACGACACTCAGGTGAAAGCAGAAAAGTAGGCAAGCCACATGAAGGGGGCAACCCTGCTGACACAGTGAAAGCGGCCCAATTCCTCCTCTTAAGCTGAGTGCTTTACGTGCCTGGACTGTGCTGCAGAGTGTGTTTGCTCCAGGTAAATACCCACTCAATCTCCTCCAGCTGTCCTAGCAGGCCCTCCTCCCAAAGCTTTGTCTAACCAGGACGCTGCGGCTCTCTCTGCCTTTCTGAAACATTAATTTCACTCGATTACCACGAGAACACTAGCTTCACAAACTTTTCCCAGCTTGGCGGTGGGGGAACTGCGTTTATAATCCAAAACAACTTCGAACCGCTGCATTTAAAAAAATCATGAAGTTGAATTAAAGTGGGTATGGGTGAGTGATATTTTCAGATGTAAAGGCATTTGTGAGGATTTGCTCAAAGTTCAATCAATAACAGGCTTAAAAAGCAATCTCAAATCAAAACCAAGTGGAAAATAAAGTCATATTATGAAACTGACATCTACATCTGTGTGCAAATGGGCCTGAAGAAAAACCTGCTGACTGCGTGCACGCAGCTCAAATCAGAGCTGAGAAGATTAGCCAATTACTTAGTTGAAAATTAAGAGGCAACTACTTGGTGATTCAATTAATCTCCTGTTGTTCAAGAAGTAATACCAATTAATTCTCCAATTCCAGCGTAACGGGGATGGCTATTTATATTTCCCTCTCTTGTATGGCAGTGAAGACAGTCATGTTAGGGAATGAGACAAACCCCCTGTCAAACATCTACCTGGGCTGGGCTTTAAGACAGCAAATAATCATCATCTTCAGTAGCATTTATTAGACTGTTTATTAGACTGTAGACGTTCGAGAAAAGACTGGGCACAGAGACCAATGAAAATAACTGTCTACTGCAGCCAGAGCTCAGCCCATACAAGGGCTCAGAGTAAAGGAACCGCTGTTTCAATTATACAAGTATGAAATACACTTATACAGGAATGCAGAAGCAAGTCCTGGTTTCAAAACTGTTTTTGTGTGAGGTGTTCTTTGGGACATAAAATCCATAATAAAAAAAAATTAAAAGACCCAAAACAAAACGTCACATGTTCTTTTAAACTACATTGAAAATGCCTCTATTCTCAACATCACCTATTCTCACGCTGACTCTTCTGCGTGCACTCATCACCATCGATGGCGGAAATTAAACAACGAATTAAAATTGAGAAATCTCCCGACATCACTTTCCCTGTTACGGTGCTGAGTGTTGTCCACATTGCTGACCTTTTACAGGCTCGGTTTTGCAGTTAATGAACGGCACAAAACACTCCACAAACCTCTACACAGGCAAGTTCATAAAAGGCCAAAGGCAGAACAGGCAAACTCACCGGAAACAGGAACTTCTTGACCTCTTCCATGGCGTGGGCCATGCGTAGGTAAGCCTCGGGCACAGGCGCGAACACCTCGATGAACACGTGCAGCTCCATGGAGAGGTGGGCGTACTTGGGCTCGCCGCTTTTCCTCAGCCCCTCTTCCTGAAAGAAAAACCATCAGAGCGAGTGAGAAGAAGCCAGTTCAAACATTTAATGAATAATGCAAGGAGAAAATCACATTTATTCCACCTCGGAGGGCAACAGGGGTTACATACGGTATTCCCTTCCTTTGTATAGCTTGATAATTACATCAAACTGGTAGATAACAGGTTTAGTGGGCTATCCTGAAGACTCTGGAGCAGATGTGCAGTGTTAGAATGCCCTTGGCTGAGTGTTAATGTTCAGCTGAGCCATTCAGCAACTTGACTCCATCTGGGCTCACTGCCTGTCATCCTCCTCAAGCAAAGGCCAGATGTGTTATTGCTTCAGGTAACCTTCCCACAGGTGCATAACACCAGATGTGTGTAAGTTTGTGTGTGCGTACCTTGGCTTTGTCTCTCATGGATCCTTTGCCCAGCACAGAGATCTTGGCTCCAGTCTCCTCCTGCAGACGTTTGATTGTGTTGCCCTGAGGTCCCAAAATCTTCCCCACGAAATTGAACTAACAGCAAAACAAAGCAGAACAAAATTAGCCTGACAATCACGGCAGAGGCGAGTTTAATACCAGGAGAGTGAGGGAAAGGCAATCACCGTCTGTCTGTCAGGGCTCTTGTTGCACATACTGCAGCCTTAAGTAGTAGATTTAACAGACAAAGTCGATATGAGCCCCCAAGGGCTGTAATACCGCCGTTTGCTATTCACTGCAATCATCCATGCACTGAGCCAGAACTTTACCTCCTCGATCTTTCAACAAAGTAATTACCGTGTGTATGATGCGTCCCGCAATTAGGTGTCATTGCCAGAAACGTTTAGCAAAAAGCCACCCCAAAGGAACCTCGCTTCAACCTGAAGTAGTAAAAGTAGCTCCTATAATCTGAATCGCTCATTAGCGCAGCGTGACGGAGCAACTAAAACCCAAGGCTGGTGTTAGGGATGCACCCGTCCTGCATTTGGAGTACATGAGTCCTATCCCACCTCAAAACCTTCAAGGGTCAGCAGGCTGGGTGCATTACACAACACCTGCAATGCCAAAGTCTGAACTGCGTGTTTGCAATTATTTTGAACTCAATCGCAACGCCACTTATCAAAACACTGGGCTCTCTCTCTGACAGCTTCTGTCACGCGCTGGCTCGGCTTAAAAGTTTGGAAGCTTTCGCTGCACTTGCAGGAACATAATGCGTTGAATAATATTATCTCACTTCACCTGCCTGCTTCACTGGAGTGGAGCAGACAAGAGTCCATCCAATTTGGTCCATCCCCACTCTGACAGATCAAACAGTCATCAGACCCTCACAGAACAGGAGCTGCTCCTACAGCTCATCGATTCGAGGCTGAAAACGAAGCAGCACCTACAGATCTCATTCTTTATAAAGCAGTTCGTTCTATTCACAAAGAGCACTGAACACCAGAAGTTACACAACGGGCAGACTCCACATGGACTCTGGTGACTTAATCTTTTTTTTTTTTTTTTAGCAGCATGCAAATGATGTATTGTGCAGCTGCTGCATGCTCTCTGGGTTTTACAGGACAGATTACAGCCTTTATCACAAACACTCATCCTAAAATCAATGCAGCCTTACGTCTGAGCCAGATATGGATTGAACCGATATGGCTGAATGCACCTGAGGTTAAATGATAAACCCAAGTAAGGCTCTGGATGGAAACAGGAAAAGATCTGAGCACCAGTATGAATTACACTGAAATATACAGCCATCCCAGCTATAGTCATTTTAACATTTTGATCCCTTTTAGTGAGCTTTTAAAAACATGCCAGTATCTGCTGTAATTATACTCTGGAGCTTAAAGATCAGGGTGGAGAGGAGTAATTTGAGACTCCCAAGTAACCCCGTGGCTTTGTGTAATTGAAACACAGCTGCAGGATAAATTAAATCAAGAGGGGTTTCGCTGGGAAGCAGGAGAGGACAGGAGGAGGAGGAGGAGAAAAGAGGGGAGACAAAGAAAGCTCACCTTCGGGTACTGTTTGACAGGTATGAGCACTCGCTCCTTGAGTTTGATGTTCTTTGTCGTAAAAAGGTCCAGGTATGTCTCCGTTTCCTTTTTAGTCTCACCTTTCTGGATTCTGTCAATTTCTGGAAGATGAGAGGGATCGTTTCAGGCAATCAAACAGTCACAGTGGCAACATACATCACAATGCCGAGAAGCGCTTATGTGCGCTTACGTGAACCAGAAAACACCAGTTTTTGGGATTCAGAGCCACCAGGATAGAGTTAAAACTTGAGCTTAAAAACTGGTTGTGGATACACTCATCAGCTGTTTAGAATTGGATTACAAATCTGGTCCTAACTGTGTAAAGCGCAGCATCACTTCTATGAATTGTAGCCCTCTGAGGGGAAAAGACATCTGACTTCTTAGCCCGTCCCTGTGATTTTAACACACACCTCCATAAGTCTTTGATTCACAAGCAAATCCACATCAAATGAATGCCAAACAACATCAGTTTCCACTGAGTGCGTTGACTGCTTCACTGAGCACATTTGTGTTCATTTGAATAGCAGTGAAACAGCTTAGCGATCCATTAAAAGGCAACCACTTGATCACTGATGAATAGTTTCGGCCATTTATCAAAGAACAATTTTGCTGTGATTATGTCACCATAAACAGCTAACCAGCCAAATCATCTTGGACCTTGTACAGTCTTTAACAAAAATCAAAACAGCCCAACTATAATCTGTATTGGAAACAAACCAATACAAAGTATTAGCGAGCATCCTCTGTAACCTCTTCCTTGTGCCAGAGCACCTGGTTTCCCCCCTTCCAGCACCCATTGCAGCACTCCCATCTCAAACCACCACCTCCCTCCTGGCTGTGACAACTCCCGAGCATTCAATGTGCAAACATGCCAGCTTACACCACAGTCTACCAGCTGCAGATCAGGGCAAGCCTTAGTAGACGGTTCACCGAGGGAACCCATCCACACTGCACACCTCGACACTCTTTGCCTTCCTGGTTAGTTCACGTGTCCAAATTTCACACACCCTAGATTCGCCAAATCACGTTAGCCAAACGGTCAACTTAATTATCAGCAGGGCTACCTGAGACACGTTAGTCAAGCAAAAAATAAAATAAAATAAGAACCAGTTTACAGAAAATGTCTCACAATTACTGACAATCACATGGCCAATGGCTGACATAACTAAAGAATTACTTTTGTTTATTTTAAGCAGTCACAGTTAGCTTTTAATATCCTTTTTGTATTAGTAGTAGCTGACCAACTCAGACAGTAGTACTAGGTGTGTGTGTCCGATTGTCCTAGCTCCAGCACAGGTGTAAGGCAGCAGTCCCGGGGCGGCCATGGCTGCAGTTTTGTTGCTCAAGGACACATAAGCAGCGGCCGGCAAGCACCGTGGTTAAAGGCTCTTTGTCACCTCTGCTAGGCCGCTTCTCGGCTTTAAAGTACCGAGGTGACCCCCTGCTCCTGGACACTAGCGCACATTTACAGGCTGCTGCGCAATAATATCAACAGGGACTCGAGAGCACACGACGTTTGTCTGGAAACAGCCCGCGTGCCCAAGTTTAAACTCGCACGAGCACCGACAGTTACAGAAAAGAGCAGGTGCGACAAAAGCTGCACGAGAGGAAGCGGAAATTAGTCGGAATGACTGAAAAGTGTAGCCCCTCCGTGGTGTCGCGATAGCCTAAAGCCGTTTACTCTTTCAGACGCCAATCGTTCACTAGCAACTAATTTGATCGCCCACGCGTATTTTTCTTTGTTTTTGAGCCATGAATAGGAGGACCTCGTCTCCGTGTAGCGGTGAACGGGGCAGTTCACGTCCCGTCCGCAAACACATGGCGCCGCTCTTTTCAACTCCAGAGCACAAAGCGTACAGTGGAAAAATTCAAAACAAAACCAAAAATAAAACAGTGTAACAGTACTTTACCCGCGTTTAAAAGTTTCATGGCGTGAGTGAACGACGAGTCCAGACTGTCCTTCTCCGCCAGAAGCTCGGGGAGGTATTTGTCGTCGTTCTCCATTTTGTTGAGTTTAGAGATGTAGGGGGGCAGTCAGTTTCGGTGCAAAAACAATAAAGCGTGGAGAAAAATAAACCCAACAGTATACGGGGAGGAAAAAAGTAGTCCAATTATGTAACTACGGAGAACTGCGTATCCTCTTTGCAGACGGTGTTTTGCATGTGGCGTTTTTGTGCGACCGACGGGTCCGTTACTCTTTGCCGCTTCCCAACCGCTTGTTCCCTCTTCTCAGCAGCGCTGGCTAGTTGGAAATGGGAGAACAAAAGCTGCGAGGCGCTGGAAGAACAGCCAACTCAAACCGACGGAAGTGAGCTCAGAGGGACGTACTTCTCTGGACTGACGCCGCCTACTGTGTGCTGTTCGGATGCACCTCCTCCAGGAGCGACAATCCCACTATCAGATTTTCGATAGTGATATGGGTGTGCCCGCTCTGGAGCGAGTTACTGTCATAATAAAAACGTCTAGACTGCCCACAAGGTGTTCAATTCCCCCACACCCTCCACCCCATACGGTGTTCATGTTAAATTAGGGGAAACTCTTATAGATACAATAGGGTGGCCTTACTCACCTAGAGTTGCTCAAGAGTGACCACATACTTTAACATATGTCCGTATATGTTTGCTGTGATGGCTGTAGAAGAAAGCCACAATACTTCAGTCTGTCACGTGGATATTACAGTTTTCCCACATGCAGGATACAGTCAGTCTGTGCAGTTACAGTCATACATATGTAGCAATAGAAAGATTCTATCTCTCATGCGCTGTTGTACAGGACCTTTTAACATCGGTTGTATATTAAGTGGTGTGAGCAGGATAATAATAGATGATGACACCCACAGTGTTTAATTAGTAAACAGAATTTCAGTGAAGATAGGGTGCCCTGAAGATGTGCCGCGTTCATGTGAGGCTCTCTACTGCCCCTTAGTGGCAGTGACGACCACGACAAGGAGCTGGTCTCCGTGCAGCTTAAAGTGGGTCTATCAACAGAAACCCTTTCTCAGTCGAATTACATGTTTTCCTCTCTGCTGTCTATTGATTCAAAAACACTTATGTGTGAGCGAAAAGCAGCAGTGAGTCGAATGTCTGGAAGAGACAGCTCAAGGATTGATTCGGGAAGCGGTAATGAACCTTGCCGTGCCATTCTGTGGAGCACATGGTGTCAGAGGGTACAGCTGACTGGTCCGTGCAAAGTAAAAGAAGGCGGTTTCCTGTATATTGGTTATTTGAGTACATACAGTGGCATGCATTATGCCCTGGCAGATGCTCTTTGAGCAAACAGCAGAAATTGCAGACCATTTGTCAGTCGGCCGCCGGACTGAAAACTATTACGATCGACCGCAGGTGTACCCAGGCATGCATCTGCTCAAAACAAATGAAGGCAAAAATTGACTGCAGTCAACACTTATGAGAGGCCGTAGACCTACTCTAACTATCAGCGCTCAGCTTGATCTATCTCTGACCATTACAGTGTTATTAGTGTTGGGGGTTGCAAGGTTGTCCTGCCTCCTCATGTCATTGACAGAATGGATCGCCTGTGAGCTGAATTTCAATTGGCTCATAAAAGGAAGAGTTACTTCTCTTGGCAGGTGGAGGAGTTCCAATCGGATAGCTTGTGCTCTTGCCTTCTGCTCGTGTGGACTTCCCATGTCCCCTAACATACACGGCCACAGTCTGGGATAAACAGGGGCAGATGGGAAGAAGGTAAACACTGGGGTTAGGCTTATATAAGCCATCACTATTCCAAATCTTTGCATCTGACCATTTTTCATGCCCCACAGATTCGTAGAAATGGCAAGAATTCAGTGCTCCCCTGGAGTTTCATTCTTGTTAGGGCAGAAGAGCATGTGAAACAGCATTTGGAACATCATGGGAGTCTGAAACTCTACTAAAAGTCAAACTAATGAAATTCTTAGCAGCTCCTTATGGCAGGTTTCACTGCCATTTTTACAAACTGCAGCAGAACAGGACTTAGAGACTACTGCCTCAGTGAAGCTGTACTTCGGCACAGCTGTGCTTTGGGGCACATGTTAGCATGACTGAATGCTCACGTGCTGGTGTTTAGGAGGTGTAATGCATATCTCAATCAACCATTTAAGTTCAAATCACTAGCGCGCTAAACTTTTAATGCACAATCAGCACAGTCAGTAGGATGTATCCTCTGAAGAGCTTGAATGTCTGTCCTAAATGTAATGGCAAAGCCCCTGTTAGTTAGATATGCCAGTCTCGGGAACACAAACCTTATCACAGGGGTCACCAACCTTTTTGAAAGTGAGAGCTACGTCTTAGGTACTGATTAATGTGAAGGGCTACCAGTTTGACACACACTTGTGAAAAAACTAATTTCCTCAATTTAACTTTAATTGTATGTTATCATTAATAATTAATGATATTCATCAATGTAAAGACACTGATTATGGCAGCTGTTTGCATGGAGACCAGCTAGCGCTGATCTAATATTTAAAAATAAACATTTTTTTAGGGCCACTGAAAAAAAAGGTGGGGAGGGCTTTTTTTCCCCACCAGAACTCCTTAATCTCAGAATTCTGACTTTTTCAGATTTTTTTTCTCAGAATTCTGTGGGGGAGAAAAAAGTGGGCATGTCTTTTTCCCCTAATCTCTAATCCCTTTCCGAATAACCTCCTGGTGAAACAGTTACAGGGTTACCAAATGAACTTGGATGCATCATGTGAGAACCATGAATATGCACTTCCATCTAGTTATTGAGATTCTAGTGAAACCTGTGACTTGCTGTTAGACGTTAATGAGAATTCAGAGAATTACCAAATGATCCATCCTCTCAGACCATGACTTTAGGATAAATAAGTCATGTTGTTGTCAAAATGTATTTCTGTATGGAGCAGTGGACTGTTTTTGTTTTTGTTTGTTTTGTTTTTTTCCACACAAATTCCTAGAAAAATGCTGCTTGATAAAAAAAACCTCCCATATCATGCCCCAATAATGTTTTCTGGCTGGGCATGTGGCATAAAACCAATATAATTCAATGCATATTGACTAAATGTAATCATGTTGGAAACCATCATATCAGAAGAGACACTAAATGGATGATATCCAACTGTAAATGGAAAGCTTTTATCTCTACAGTATGTGTGGTCCATCAACGATGGTAAAGAGAAAATAGAGATAGAATGAAATCGGTGGCAGGACAAATAGAAGGAGAATAGGAATTTGTACACTTAAATCCTTTAGTCTTCACACTGTCAGCGGAGGGTTTTCCTGTTCTTGGGAGGTTTAGGCACGAAAGCAAGTGAGAGTGAGCGAGAAAGATGGCTGGGTTCAGTCTGAGGGTCACGCTCAGTTTAGCATCGCTACAAGGCCAGAGAAACCTTTTTTTCCCCATGAAAGCTTTCAGAACTGTCACACCTGCTTAGGTCTGTAACACCACCCCACTCCCCTTCCTCTTCCTCTATCCCCACCTCTTCCCAACCCTTTACACTCCCCATCCCTCCCTCACCGCTCAGCCGCCACAGAAAACAAGCTCTCTTTCACCCTTCTGCAAGATTTTTCTCCATGTCCACGTCCTTTCGGCAGGGCGATTATTTTCCTGATGGCTTACAGAAGACGAATTGAAGCCAAAGAAGTGCTGAAGTAACACTAAATCCTTAGAATTTATACACATTTCACAGCTTGTTTTGATTTGTGATGTAAATCCTTTGTTTTGTTAAAGAAAAATGCCTGCCTCTTTGTGGATCATTATGCTATACCTCTAGACTATTATTAGAATTGGAGCTCTACTACTTGGAGACAGGAGTCGTAGGAAAAGCCATTAGTGAGTGTGCTTATATATTCTGCTGGTACTGCAAAAAACAGGGGGGAAATGCCAAAGACTCAGCAGTCAAAAACTTTAATTTTCTCTGCAACATCTTTTGCTTCAGTAAATAAGTAATGTGACACTCTTGCTGTATTATTTCAGATATCCCCCCCCCCCCAATTAAAAAGTCTATTAGCTCATTTTGGTGTAAATAAAGAAGTACTTTATCACCAAGTCATTTGCAAATCATTGCATTCTGTTTATATTGCTAAAAGTATTCAGTCACCCACCCAAATCACTGAATTCAAGTGTTCCAGTCACTTCCATGTCCACAGGTGTATGAAGACATGCAGACTGCTTCCAAAAACCCTTATGAAAGGATGAGTCTGAACTTTTAATGCTTAAAGATACCAAGACATTCTGAAATATTTCACTTTGTGGGAACAGTTTGGGAATGGCCCCTTCCTGATCCAACGTGACTGCGAACCAATGCACAAAGCAAAGTTCGTAAAAATACGGATAAGCGTGTTTGTTGGGGAACAACTGATTTGACCTGCAAGAGTTCTGACCTCAACCTGATAAAACACGTTTGGGATGATTTAGAGCGCAGACTGGAAGTCTTGTCCAGCATCAGTGTCTGACCTCACAAATGCGCTTCTGGAAGAATGGTCAAATATTCCCATAAACACACTCCTAGACCACGTGGAAAGCCTTAAAGCCTTAAAACTGCAAAGAGTGGACTGACCTATGGATTCAAAATGGGATGACCCTCACGTTCATATACGTGGGAAGGCAGACGAGCTAATGCTTTTGGCAATCCAGTGTAGTTGCATGTCCCCAGACACTCCCCTCATCCTTCTGAGTGGAGACCTTAACCCCCCCTTGGTCAGAAGCGCTACCTTTTCCCAACCCTGAACAACAGTAACCCGCAGTTTTAGATGGCATTGATTGATGATCACATAATACACACAGAATGATTTAATGAGTGTATTTCAGTATCAGTAGACACTTTTTAACCAATAAACCTGCATAATCCCAAAGGGTGGACTATCAAGAAAAGAAACAAGCTGGTGTTAAGGAACGTTACTTTAGCTTATCAGCCTTGTCCTGAACTGAACTCACAGAGCAGTGAACTGAGACTCGGTTTTGTCAGGTGCCAGAAGCCCAACTCTAACAAGACTGGTGATTTAGTCGGTGTGTGTTGGATGTGTCAGTTGCTTCTCTTCCACCATCAATAGCAAAGAATTAAGAAATGCAGATTCAAACACTTGGCAGCAGATACACGGCATGTCTCAATTTGGATATTTAAGGTAGCATAGTATAAACATCAAACACCGCTACAAGACACACAATGGCTGTGTCTCAATTCCTAGGACGCATCACTCGTGGGCCACATTTGTAGGCCGATTACGTCACAGTGACGCGAAGTAGGCTGACCCAATTCGTAGACTCCTACAAATGCGGCCGACAAATGCGGCCTACATTTCCCCAAATTTGTAGGATGGGTCTGGTGAATCCTACGTGGCCCACCATATCCCAGAAGTCATAGCGCGGTCCAGTCAATTCCAGATTCCACCACTGGTGGCAGCAACGGAGACAGTAAAACCGAGGAGGTGGAAGCGGAAAGGGCGGGGAGAAGGGGTAAGGGCGGGAACAGCTGGTGACGCAAATTTGAAGGCTAGACCGTCCCATTTCACAAGCCTCTCACTTCCGGCCTTCTTGGCCTTCGGAGGACCCGGCCGACGTAGGACACCTCGGCTACGGCCCACGAGGGATGCGTCCTAGGAATTGAGACACAGCCAATGTGTTTTTATCTGTGATGTTAGCTAGCATTAGCTTCTCTGTCGATGCTGATGACACATCCTGCTTCTAATAGGTGAAAAGTGTACAGTGGTCCCTTCCTGCTACTTAGGTCCCTTAATGAACTTTTTGACCATTATATCACGCAGTACTAGATAACATAAACACACAAGTGCACTAAAAATAGAAAGTGTGCAGAACTACAT